>VYZX01009972.1:70200-99422 GCA_013401335.1 Brachypteracias leptosomus | reverse complement strand
AGCCCTAAACGGAGACACTGACCTCTTGAGTAACACAGGCTGTAAAACTTCACTGACTTCTCCATCAAACTCATAAATTCTAGTTCAGCTATAATATAGCCTAGTCAACAAAAATAATTTTATTCAGCTCACTTTGAGGCATTTCTTCTCAATCAAGGTACTCAACCCCATCTATTTCAAGCTATTTCAGCTATGTTTTTTCTTTTGATTACTCCTCCCTCCACCCACGAAAAGAAGAATGTTCCTCTTCTACTGCTCTTCTGGCCAAAAGTGGTTGAAACATATTTGCTCAGTATTTATACAAAAATTCACCTCCGGCAGATTCTGAGCCTGGGAAAAGCTAAGTTAAAAAGCATCTTCCAAAAAGCTGTAAGTAACTGAAAACAGGTGACTGGATATGAATGATTACACAACTGTAATAAGCCTTTTGCTATCAGTCCCACTGGAGTGCAGAACAGTGAGTCTTTTTACGCTGTATGCAGTAAAGTGAGCTGATGGAGACAGCACCCAGCTCAACCTACAGAGAAGAAAAAGAGCTCACTAACAGAGCTCTTTAAGAGATACCGAGTATCTCATTTAAGAGATACTGAGAAGCTCCCCACAAGCATTTCCCAGCTAGGCAAGATGCCCACTAGGACAGTCATAACAAAGCTGAGAAGTCCTTGCTATGCTGAAGCAGGTGTTTACACTACTTCCTCATTAAAACAGTCTTCACTTCCCCTAACAATGACCTTCCCCAGTTGTGAGGTTGTGTGTACAGTGAAGTTTTATCACCCTCAACACTCAGGCCATAAGGAAACAGCCCAACTGAGCAGCAGTGGACCATAAAAGCACAGTATGGAGACCATAGGTAGCAGAAAGGCATGAAGGAAAACACTCTGTACATGCAGAAAGATAGGAAGCATATTACACATTCTGTACCAAAAAAAATCTTAAACCAGACATTTTCACGTAGTAAATACAAAGTACCCTTTTGCCTTGACAATGCAACTGTTTTTGCAATTAACTGTACAGCATAATACCACAGTAACAAGCTTGATTGTTTATTATAAAACACACAAGAGGAGTAAGCCACTGGATTCTAGCTACAGTGGGTTTATTGCGATGATGCCCTATAACTTGAAAGCGTAAGTACTGATGATGTAAGTTAGCATCTTGGCAGACCTATTACTACTGCCATTGGAGGGAGCCTGAAACAACTTCTTCTCTGCATAAGGTAAAAAGACTCAAATTAAAACACAAGTTCACTTCACACTGGTATGCTCATACAGATTTTTAAAACCCTACATTTAAAAAACAGTTTAGGATCTCCTCTTTTCTCTTAGAAAACCTGTTAGACAAAAGGTTTTTCATGATCAACCTAATTGGCAGTAGAATGAAAAAGTATGATTCCATAAAATCAGGCAGCAAATTCCTCACACTGAAAGCCAAAGTTGCCTCAGAAACACAGCTCTTTTTGAGGTCATCCAATTTTGCCTCTTTTGTCCCATGGCACCAGGCTTTAGAGAGGCATCATTTATTTACAGGCCTTTCCACTGGGCTTCAGTTATCAGCCAATAATACTGTGGACACACACTTCTAATGGCCTATGTTTTGAAACCAAGTCTAATCTGATGGCGCAGCGCCCAAACTCCTTTTCCAGCATAGCCATTAAAGGACATAGGTTATTGCTGTTGTCACCATTGATATTTGTCATTGTAATGTAATTAGGGCCCTAAAATGATACATTACAGCCCTTGGCACAGTTTCTATTAAAATCTTTTCTTCTGCTCACTGAACTGCAACCTGCTTTCTGATGAATAACAGACAGACAGCTCTAGGGTGAGGAACAGATTCATCAAAGAAGCATTTTTCAGCTCTGGAAATAAAATAAATAAATAGATAAATTACAGAGGGCAACCTAAGAAGAAAACTACAAGGAAGTGGAGGGGGGGGGAAGCAGCACATAGCACATTTGAATTTCATCTGACCACTTGAAATTCTGATTGCATCTGATGAATCTTTCTTAGGACAATATATTCCCAGCCTGTGAATCACATGGTTAATCAGGGCTCTAATCTGCTATCCATCAGCCTATGCCAGCACTGTAACTTCCAATCAAATTTATAGGTTATGTGGGTCACGCATCCCTGAACAACTACATTCACGGATATCCCATTTAAACAGGCACGGATTCTGAAATGCTGTTGTTAGGGTTACTGAATGTTATAATACTATTCAAAGCTTTATGAAAGCTCCTGATAAACAGCTGCTAAATTACTGCCTGTGGATACAGTGTGATGCTCTGAAACAGCATTAATGGTCCAATAAAAGGGCGATTGTTCATGCTAAAATATAAAAAGGATAGCTTTTGCTGCCATACTTTGTCAAATATGCTAACAAACGTAGACACTTCTATTACTCCTTTCCCTAAACACAAAAGATGTTTGGTTTTGCATAAAAACATATCAGCATGGAACCAGAAAAGATGAGGGAGAGGCAGGCAGGGAAGGCTAGTCTGGAATCATGTTTTTACTTATCTAACGCAAGCTTGTATTGTTTGTATCCTTTGGGAGACACTACAGAAGACACTATTTTAACAGGTTTGAGCTCTTTTCATAGCCACTTACATGGCATATTTTTTAAAAAAGAGAGAGGGAGATTAAATATTTATTAACTACAATGTTAATAACTTGTTCATTTTGTTATGCATATAAAAAGACAATAATAAAATCACTGTGCCAGAACCCATTCCGAGTAAAGGAGTGGATATACTTGTATCGGTTAAAACAGTCCCACAGCATTACTGCAGGGATGCAACACACGAGCAACAGCTTAGGTCCCAGATTCAGACAATAAAATCTTTTTGACCAAAGTCAATGGTTAAGTGGTACTTAATTGCCTAAATATGCCTGACCCTTAAGTTCATAAATGCCTATAAAGCATTCTAAAATACATTTAAAGATAAGGCTGTGAGCAAGGCTACACCTCAGGTCTCTTGAGGTAACCCAGCCTCTGAAGGGGGCTCAGCAAAGCTGGTTCTTGGGGTACAACCACAGCCTCGCAGCTACCAGCTGTACACAGAGGGGAGCATGTGACAGACCATTAGACACCTAATGCCCTTTGAGGATGAGAGCATAGGGGTTTAATTCAATTTACCCTCGTTACACACAGCTAAAATAGGACATAAGCACACAGTAAAATATGGAAATGTGTTTAAGTGCCTTGATAAGTATTCTAGCATATGCACGAATTCTTAGCACAGATGGGGACTAAAAAGAGAAGCAAGAGTCGTATAAACTCCAGATAGTGAAATACTCAAAAAAGGTCTAATACTTAGGGAGTTCAAAATCAATTTGTTGCTTAAAAATCTCTATTTGCATTTTTTTTGATGGAAGGGGAAAAATGAATTGGAATTTTATTTATAGTATATAAACTTCAGGAAAATATTTCCACTATATTTCACAAAGTTCCATAGCTATTACAATTATAAAAAATTGCTGGTAAAGAATTGCCACCGGAGGCTGTAGGTCTGTCAGTGGAATGGAAACAAAACTACTATATATGTACTGTTGAAATAAAACAGAATAAAAAAACACTATTGGGAAACTCATTTCAGCAGACAGTAGGAAAAAGAATATATGCAATTACACTTTCAGAAAAATAATCTGAAACAACTGTTATTTCAGGTTTAATTTGTTCTACACAATGTAGCCTTTGCCAAAAAGATCAATCTAGTTTATTAAGTGCTTACCAAGAACACATGCACACACCCATAATATCTAAACAAGCATTTCACAAATTAGTGAGACAAAAAACATTATTACACTGTATGAGACATATCACAATTCTGAATAAAGCAAGCAAAAAAGCTAATCTTAGTATTTCACAGAAAATTAACTCTTCTTTCATAAAGAAGAATGTGTTTTGTTTTAATCACAGACTCTTGTCTGGAAGTGCTTACTTCAGTTCTACAGAACTGGAGGATATAATGCAAGCCCTGAATATAACATTTTTCTTCAGCCGTAAAGGAAAGGTGTTTGGGAACTGGGCCCCAAAGCCTTTTAGACAAAGAGAATAGAGGGAAAAGTCCTCTGGTGAGAAGGATACTAAACAGAAAACTTCTTCACTAAGCCAATTGCTCAAGTTTAGAAGATTTAATTTGAGCAATGCATGTATGAGTCGAAGGCAAGCAGGACCATCACACTGATGAATAATCACAGATACTCTCCACCCCACTTTGCAGTCACCTTTATCTACAAACATCCCAGCTAAGCTCATGAAGTACTGTAAACTTGCTATTTACCCTTTCTAAGTTAATTTAGGTGATTATTTTGCACAAAATACTGTATACAGCAACAAACAATAAATCAGAGGCAAAATACTAAAAATCAGTTTTCTAGTGTGCATCCTGATCTGTTAGCTGCTAAAGTGAACTCATAAGACATTGCTTATAGTTAATGTCTCAAAAACCAAGTGGAGCTCAACTGAGCAAGAAAGGATACATATTGAATCATTCATGATTAAGACAATGCAAAGAAAGTCAAGTAAGGTGACATATAAACATGCTTCAAGCCTGTAACTTGAGGAAGTTGATGGTTTTTGTTGTATCTACTTCTATCAGCAAGTAGGGGAATAGAAATGCACAGCCTGGAGATCTCCATAGTCCAGTTGTTCAGGCTGCCACAAGGTAGCAAGCTGCATCTTGCCCTACTCTGACACAAGCACCTGCACAGCATCCAGAAAAAAGGCCACAAGTGGAACTTGAATGGCAGAGACAGGCTTCAATTTCCCTTCCTTGAAGGGAGCAGGAAACACTTGCTGAAAAAGCAGGCAGAAACAAGTAAGAAGGAGACAATGCCACAGGAGGTGCTGTAGGCATCAGCAGGGCTTTGAAATCCTCTATAAGGTACTATCCCCTTCACCTATAAGCAATCCTTTGCATTTCACAGCAATACCTGCTTGGTGCAACATGTCCTCATAACATAGGGATGGGAGTTTCCACCACTCTCTACCAACTGAGGGAATTTGACTTCACAGTTTAAAGAAACATATGGGTTGCATCAAAAGAAGTGTGGCCAGCAGGTCAAGGGAGGTGATTCTGCACCTCTGCTCTGCTCTCATGAGCCCTCAATACAAGAGGGGCATAGACCTGTTGGAGCAGGTCCAGAGGAGGGCCATGAAGACAATTAGGGGGCTGGAACACCTTTCCTACAAAGACAAGCTGAAAGAGCTGGGGTCATCCAGACTGAAGAAGAGAAGGTTCTGGGGAGACCTCACTGCAGCCTTCCTGTATCTGAAGAGGGCCTACAAGCTGGGAAGGGACTTTTTATAAGGGCTTGTATGATAGGGCGAGGGGCAATGGCTTTAAACTGGAAGAGGGTAGACATAGCTCAGAAATCAGGAAGAATTTTTTCACTCTGAGCATGGTGAAACACTGAAACAGGTTGCCCAGAGAAGTTGAGGATACCCCAATACTGTATGCATTAAATACTAGGTTGGATGGGGTTTTGAGCAACCTGGTCTAGTCGGAGGTGTTCCTGCCCATGGAAGGGGGGTTGGAACTAGATGATCTTTAAGATCCCTTCCAACCCAAACCATCCTATGATTCTATACAGAACTTTTTTTTAAAGCTTATAAACCTGCGGCATCACACTAAAGCAGCTTCAGCTCTACGTTCAGTTTTTAACACCTGTCTCCCAGATGCAATCAGGCCAGAATTTGCCATTTTAATCTCTCCTCTAACAGCTTAAACACAGCAGCACAGGCGTAATCACCAGTGTCTTACTACTTGATTCCTCCCACATCCCTCCAAAAAGTCTGACCACAGTCCTTCTGCACCTGGTAAAATGGCACAAACTGATCTGAGCCTGTCCTTCCAACTATATGCATACAGCAGTTTTACTGTGCAGTTTTAAATTAATTGGATGCAGAAAGTCATATCTTTCTCAGAAAAAGCAGTCAGAAAGAAATACTGCAGATCAGTACTTTCAATGTATACACCGTGAAAAACTAAAAAATAAAAAACTTGGAGAGAGTCAAAACCTGTTCTCAGTAGGCTTACGTTTAACTTGAAGTGTACTTAACTGGAAAAATATTAAGAGAGACAGTATTTCAGGAAGATGCTGAAAACCTCTAGCAGGTGAATCTAAAAGAAATCATGCTTTTAAAATTTACATATATAGTGCTTAGGAAAGGGGGTTCTGATGTTCTCTTTAAATGTTACCACAAAATAAGCACTAAGTTTTTCCTCTACAAAACAGAGCTGTCAGCATCCACTTCCAATTCCCACCAGCATTTACCCTTCATTTTCAAATACACACAAAGGAAAACTCAAAAGTAGCTATAAGCACCCATTACCCTACATCCACTCTGTGTATTATGGCTACAGTGCTTACTCTGGAGAAGTATGCTCCAAACATCAATCAACAAGAAGCTGATATACTATCACAGCTGAGAACTGTGAAGATTGTGCCAGACTTCCAGTTACATCTACAAAGTTGTACTGTTCAGTCTTGAAGCTTGCAGAAAACACTGCAACCAAAGGTAACACATAACAGTCTGACAAAAAAAAGAAGGAAGAAAATTTATTTTTTACAGCAAGTGTTGTGTTGTTACAGGTTTTAATGAACTACATAAAACTGATCAATAAACTCATAAAAGCAGCAATCAGATGTCTCCCATAAAAACAGGAAAAGCAATGTGACTGGTGAACTCAATTTATTTCTTCCAGATTCATCTGGAGGCCAGGAATCAGCCCTTCTGCACCAGGAAGATTACATCTCCTCTTCCACCTCTGATTTCTTTTGCTTACCCATCTCATCCCTGCAAGTCATGAAAGGTAGAGCCCATAATCTGATTCATTGATAATCACACTTCATTTTATATGCTTCCAGAAAAGATGAGTACTAGGAATCAACACACTGATATATTCAGTGGATTTGTTAGGTCTGGTTACAAGAATTCTTACAATTTTTGAAAACTTTGTCGTGTTTCACTTTCAATCCCTCATCTCTTTCTTCCTATCCATCAATTTCACACCACATGCTGAATAGCTATTATTAGCTTAAGAAATCCAGCAAAAAAATCCTGGTATTTATTTCAAGGAATAATGGTCTACACAAAGGAAACAACATTTAACACCTTTTTCATTGCAAATTCCTGTTGCGCTACGAACATGAGCAATATTCAAATGCAATTTCCACAGATTAAGGTAACAGATTTTTGTATTTGACATAACACAAAAATCCTGCCCCTCTTAACCAGTAGCATGATTTTAACAACACCCTGAAAGAAATGAAAGAATACTGCAGTGGATTTTACAGCAATGCTATAACCAAGTTTCAGTTTTGGATCCTTGCAATGATACAAATTCAAATAAGGCATGCTACTATCTCAATTTTTAAACCAAGTGGAAGTATGATACTTGTTAATTCTTTCTCAAGGTACACAAATGTTTCATACTCCTTGGTGGCATTTATCAAGTCCTAGTTTCGGAAATAAAGTGATCCTCTGAGAATGAGATTACATCTAAGACATTGCTCCCTTTTCTGCATAGAAAGCATATTTTTTTCTTTTTCTTTTTTTTTTAAATCAACACTCAATAAGTTATCTAAAATACTAAGAGTGTGTAAGTAGAGCACATTAAATTCTTTTACTATGAATTTAAATTCAAGCTTCAGCTTCAGGTGTTTACTCATGATTTCCTCAAGCTTTCAGATGGCAATGCCACATTCCCACCAAAACACCAGCCATGAACTTTCATGCTGCAGCACCATATGGATGGGCAATTGACAATGATTCATCACTACCCTTGTCACTCAGGGCTTACACCATACCCCATAAAATGACACAGCCAGTCAGAATGCCACTTCCTTTTTTCTGGAGCAGTCTGCCCTGAGAGTAAGTGGGGCAGTATCAAGGAGTTGATGAACTGAGCACATTCATCCAACACGGAAAGACTGGAAGTTCCAGCATTTCACACATCTCTGCTACCACTCGGATGATACTGATTCATATTCATATTTTTTTAATGAAACACTTGCTGCAACGACTCACTCAACGGGAAGGAATTCTTGATGCAGCAGAATGCTGCTTTCCTGAGAGCAGCAACAAAAAGCAGTCTATTGAGGAGAAAATATTGGTATAAATTGTCATCACTTGTAATTTCATTCATTGTGGATCATAACTACCTCTGCTGAAAATAACTCCATTTGGATTTCAGCATTTCTGCAACTGGGGTTTCTTGCTATTTTTCCCCCAAGTGAAGGAGGACATGGAAAGAACAGGTAATTTTATCCTTCAACACATGAATATCTAACAAGTGGTCACTATCAAAGTACATCCAAAATAATCAGACAGTTTACAATTCTCTTCTTTAACCTTCCTAAGATGACATACTTATTTGCAAAGCAAATGCCAAAACATTTCTAAGACGTGCAAGCTTAATGTGGCTTCAAATAGCTTAACAAGGGCTCAGAGGGTTGTGATCAGCAGCGCATTCTAGTTGAAGACCTGTAACTAGGTGTGTTCCTCAGGAGTCAGTATTAGGTCCAGTCTTTTTCAACATACTCATCAATGAACTAGATGAAGGGACAGAGTGCACCCTCAGCAAGATCCTGATGATACAAAACTGGGAGGAGTTGATGACACACCAGAAGGCTGTGCTGTCATTCAGCAAGACCTGGACAGGCTGGAGAGCTGGGTGGAAGGGAACCTAATGAAGTTCAGCAAGGGCAAGCGTAGAGTTCTGGCACCTGGGGAGGAATAATCCCCACGCTCTAGTACAGGTTAGGGGCTGACCTGCTGGAAAGCAGCTCCATGGAGAAGGACCTGGAGGTCCTGGTGGACAACAAGTGAACTATGAGCCAGCAATGCATCCTTGTGACCAAGAAGGCCAATGGTCTCCTGGGGTGCACTAAGAGTGTGACCAGCAGGTCAAGGGAGGATGCCTTTCCTCTCTACTCTGCCCTAGTCAGGCCATACCTGCAGTACTGGGTCCAGTTCCGGGCTCCTCAGTTCAAGAGAGACAGAGGACTACTGGAGTCCAACAGAGGGATACAAAAATGATTAAGGGACTGGAACATCTCTCTTACAAGGAAAGGCTGAGAGACTTGGGCCTGTTTAGCCCACAGGAGGATGAGAGAGGATCTTATCAGTGCTTATAAATATCTAAAGGGCAGGTGTCCAGATGATGGGACCAGTCTCTTTTCAGCAGTGCCCAGTGATAGGACGAGCAGCAACGGGCACAAACCAGAACACAGGAAGTTCCACCTTGACACAAGGAAAAGCTTCCTTACAATGAGAGTGACAAAGCACTGGAACAGGTTGCTCAGGTAGGGTTGTGGAGTCTCCTTCTCTGGACACTTTCAAAATCTGCTTGGACGCATTCCTGTGCAACCTGCTCTAGGTGAACGTGCTTCAGCAGGTGGGGTGGACTAAGTCATCTCCAGAGGTCCCTTCCAACCTCTACCATTCTGTGTTTCTGTGATATGTTCAGGAAATTCACTTCTCCAAGACAGCTGGATACACCAAGTATACCTTGATACTCAATTCATTTGAATGACATTCCCCTAGTACTACTCCTACCAGGACAGACTCCAAGTTAAGCAACACTAAATGGCATTTATCTTTAAATTACACCAGTATTACTGAAGTTTTCAGATACTCTTTATCACCAACTTTTTAAAGAAACACAAAGTTTAAGAAAATGCCATAAAAAGCAGAACAGGAGACACAGAGCAGAGAACTCTCTGGTTGGGAAATGTAGATTTCATGAAACCTTTTCCAGTGCTGTAACTTCCTGTGAGATCACACTTTTGTGTGGAGAGCTACTATGAATTGCATTAATTTCAGACAAATGCTCAAGATGTACCATATGTTAAAACACACTCTTCACCACACTACACCTACAGACTTCAATAAAAACATCTAGAACATGGAAAGTAGGTCAAATGTAAGCCAATGAAAGGGGTAAATAATCAACTCTGTAAACAGGCATTATGATGTGATAATATTATCAATGCATTTCTTCTTAAAAGTGTTCTTATCAGAAAAGAAACCATTCAAACAGGATTCCTTCATAAAGTTGGTCCAATTTCACACCCATGACTCCCCTATAAAGACGTCTGGGCCAGAAATACAGATTATGCACCCATCAATTTTGCTGTATCTGTTCTTGAGACAGAGAAAAGGCTTTCATTGTAGCTCCACATACACTTTAAATTGGCATGAAACAGGCACTGAAGAGGCTCTCACCTAATCCAGCTACTCCTGCTCACCCCATCCCTTGTACTGCTAGCATTTTCATGGATATGTGGTGAACTAAGCAATAAACTTACCCAAGTTAAAACCTAAGCCTCCTCCTCACTCCCCTCCTATTATTTTTAAAATACAAACTCCCTCCCACACCCAATTTACCATGGAGTTAACTCAAATGCAGGATCACCCCTTCCATTACCAAAGCCATCTTCTGCCCACTTGAAGTGCACAGAAAACATCAGTCTCAGACACTCAAAATCTCTAAGCCAAGATTTTTTGTGAGCATTCTATTGAATCAGAAAACAAGGTTAAGAGAGCAAACCACACAGCAACACTCCTGGCAAGCTGCTCATCTTGTTACTGATACCAATACTTCCCTGGACACATGAAGGCATTCCATTTCACTTCCTCCACCACCCTGCAACCAAGATATATTACTATCAACCACATCCTAAACTTCTCACCTCTTGGCTTAGCATCATAATCTGGTTTAGTTGCAAGTTCTGACTAGACTTTAGAACCACCTGTTGGATCATCTGGTAAATCAAACCACCAATACCCAACTGCATAGTGAATTCAAAACAATAAATAAAAAACCACTAGTGTACATTAGTGGTAGATGTACCAGCTCAGTAGTGGTCAGATGAAGAAATTAAATGCTGTGGTCAAAACTATGAAAAAACCACACTCATAAAACAAGGTATGTTTTTCAGATACAGCAGACTGCATGACAGACAGCGAAACCACATTTCCATGCATTTTTTTTTTTTTTTTTTTTAATGGATCTCTGGCATTTTGCCATAGAGTAATTCCATGGTTTACCAAAATAGTCTTTGGGCTTGTTAATTTCATTTTTAGGTCTGTAATCTTGCCACTCTTTTCATCAAAAAGGTTTCAGGCAAGCTTTTATATGAAAAATACTCATTCAAATCCTAACACTTTTACCCGCAAAAATAGAGAGAGGTGGTAGCTATTTTGTTTCATGAGAATCTGTTTTGCACAAACTATTATAATAATTTCTTTTCATAACAGCAGTCTCCCATGACAATTAAAGATTTAGTTGAGCTAATGTCTGCATTAGAAATTTGCCAGAATACGAGAAAGGAAACCTTAAAATCACTGAACTACCTACTGACTGTTTGCAAACCTCTTTGTGTATAATCATTATCAGGTTTTCACAAAGACAAAAGAAAAAGCCAGGAGGAGAAGAAATGGAAATAGTTTTGATGACTAGTGGATAGTTCAGACTGTGCTTCCTTTGTGTGAGCTTCAGTGAAGATAAAAGAATAAGTTGGAAGATATTAACCTTTAATATAAGGGGAAGGCACTTCAAAATGACTGATTGCTGAAATAACTCAGTTTTCACTACTGTAACATACTATGTTATGTAGCTGAAAGCAAAGGAAGAAAAAGTTTATTTTTTAAGTCACCAACAAAGGATACAGTGACTTTAGCATCACAAGTATAACTTTAGCTTATCAGCATAAAACTTAAGTTGCCTTAAACTCAGTGCAGAACTGCCCAAGAAGCTGAAGAAATACTAAGCTCAGTAAAACCTTGACAACTCCTCCATTAGCAGGACCTGAGCATGTCTGTTCAACAGTGGTTGAAGTGCACCTGTGAGTACTTCAGTCATACTTTTGAACACCATCCACACGCACAAAAAAGCACTTTATCTTAACCCTGTACCCACAAACGAACTTTTAAAAAGAGGCCATTTTCTGCCAATGCAGCCCAAAGCAATAGAAAATTACTCTCAATACCCACTGCAGAACTTATATACAGCTCATTTGATATGGTTGTAAATTAGGCTTTCTCCAGCTCTACCAACTACACTAGATGGTACTGAGAAATATTATAGTCTTGTTACATTCACAGCTGTTATGTCTCCAAAATTGGCACCCTTCTGATGAAGGGCCAAGAAAGGTAGCAGTGAAGTGATGCTCAGATAGAAAAAGTGAACTACTTAATCCCACTGCTTCACCAAAGTGGAAAAGCACACCAGTGTTTCAGTGGAGAATACCAGTTAACAAACCTTTCTCCTATATTATGTCGAAGACAGCTCTCAGACTAGTATTTCTTTACAAAGTCTAACTTGCATTTATGCTCAAAATTACATTTACAACTTCTCACAGGTGGGGTGTTCACAGGCTGAGGAATGAAGACTTAACTAAAGCTGTGATCCTCACTGTTGGATACTAAGATGGTTTGCCTAATCTTTTGGCAACTTACATCATCATTTTCTTAACCTTAATTTACTTGTGTAAATCAAGAAAGAGTCTTGTACAGATTCATTGTCTCATGGGGAGAGAGAAATTCAAATGAGGTTAAGAATCACAGAATCACAGAATGTCAGGGATTGGAAGGGACCTCAAAAGATCATCTAGTCCAATCCCCCTGAGAAGAGACTAGGAAACTAGCTACTTGAGATCTATACCAAAAGCCTACCTAAGACAAATTCTGCATAGAACCAGAAGGCACAGGAAGGTTTAACTAACCCTGTATTTTCCCCTACTTTACAACAGAATTGCTTGTAAGAGAGAATCAAGATTCCACTGTGCTGCAATCACTTCATATATAGCCACAAGCCCCAGCTCTTTCATTTGCAAAGGTTTGAGCATGCAGGAAGAAGGCAGGGACATGCCACCACAAGGTAAGAAGGTTTGTTTCAGTTTTCCCCTCAGAATGACATCCAGATAAAAAAAGTAGCATTATACCATTTTTCAGATGAACAACAGAGGATGAGAAGATAGATTAACAAGGGCAAAGTTTCTTAATATAAATCAAAGCATTGACTGCATTACTGCTGAAAGGTACCTCACTGAAACATGCTAATTGCAGCTAGGATGAAAGAGACAGCAAAATTCACATGGTAAAACAAGAACAAAACTGACTTGGGAAAAAGCACCCTACCCCAAGCAACTTACAATCTACAGAGATGAACACAGCCGCTTTCAAATGACTCCCATGTAATAAAATCTCACCTCCCATTTCGTAACACACTGCTCTCCAAAACTTCTCTGGGCTAAGAGTTGTGCTTCAGGAAATAGTAGTGCTTCCACTTCCCAGACAGAGAACCGAAGCAGTAAAAGAAAGAGGTGAAGTCTCCAGAAGGTATGTAATGGAATTTTTAAAAATGCCTAAGCAGACTAGACATGTAACTTATGCAGAAAGTCAGCACAGGGAAACATTCAAGAAGATTTTCAAGAATTGCTATGCACAAAGGGGCACCTATCCATACCTATAGATATATAAAGGTACCTTTGCATTTTAAAGAAAAAAAAAAAAAAGACATATCAAATGTAAAGGCTAGAGCATCACAAGAATTTAGGCCTTAAAATCCAAAACTACAACCTTCACCCCCTTGCCTCCCCACTCAGGTATGACGCAGTGCTGAAGTCACCAGAGTCTCCATCTCCAGCACTGAGGTTCCTCATAACACTCCTTTCCAAGCATGTTCAGAAGAGTCTTTGGCTTGACAAGACCAAGCTTGTTGGTATCCAGCTCACAACTAAGCCCTACAAACACCTTTCCCCTACAACTCCCTCAACTCAATCCTTCTCCTGCCATGTCCCCCAGGAAGCTGAGAACCACTGCCAGAATTATTCCCACATAAAATACAGCAGCAGCACATTTTAAAAGAAAAGTCTGGAGAACAGATAGACTTCTATGTAACAACTGAGTAGTTAAAGATTTTAAACAGAGCATTATATACATCACTGCAGTTTTCTTTACTTCCCACCTCCTAGGAGAACATCCCATGTAATAATGAACTCTGGGAAGAAAATACTCCCAATTCTTCCACTGGAGAAGGAAAGTCCATCTTCCAGTTCCTGCTCGGAATCATTATACATGAAAAATCATCATGGGCTAAAACACGTAAACATGTTTGAGGCAGGGACTAGGACCCAGGACAACTCCTTTCAGCTGGCCAGAGTCTTTCCAGTGTAACAGCACAGCATGCACCCCTCCATTTTCAGCTCCACTGAACCATTAAGGATCTCATGCAAACCAGACAGCTTTCTGCTGTGTATCCCAGTATTCTCCTGGGAGAGAAGAAACATGGGTCTCACTAGTAGACAGAAACATGGGTTTCACTAGTAGATAGAAACATAGCTGAACTATGATGAACCAAGAGTGTTGCCTGCTCCAGCTTTTTTTTTGTTTTTGTTTTAAGAAAAACCCACACTATGCCTACATTTTAAAATTAAATATAGCTGCCACTCTTCAAAAAGTGATTCTGAGACTACTAAGCCAAGGCAGCATGTCCTGACAGCACCAACTTTGATGTCTCAGCCTTCAAGCAGTCCGAGATTTAAGACACACCCATGACCTCAACATTTCCATATGACCTACCCTCCATATGTACTGGATTTCTTTGACTCCATACTGAATCATTTAACTCACCCCACACACCACATGCATCACCCTGTCTTTGTTTAGCTGGCTCTGCAGCCCAGTAGTACAAAACCATCCACGGCATCACTCGTACCTCACTGCAGACAGTGGTCAAAGCGGATCGTCTGAGACCTCACAGGAAGTCCTTGACAGCATAGTCCAGAAACTTGCACCTGGATCCTCCCAAGCCCCAGACCCTGTCGGCTGCTTCTCATCCACCTGGGAGCTTTCTGATTCACTTCACATTAATACAGACAGGAATTTACTGGGACTACAGATTTTCAGGCTCTCCAGGTTCTCTCACAGGCTTAAACAAACCTCATGACCCTTAATACAGTGCATACTTAGAGCAGCATTTTTCTCTGAAAATCTGTAAACTAAGATTATCCCAGGATTCTTTTACCCACACAAAAAAACTTATTAAAAATCAATGTTTTAGAAGAAATACACACATGAGTTCCAGGCAGAAAACAGAGCTATGTAAAGAGCAACTAAAAAAAGGACAAAATATAATAATTTTGTACATTCACAAAGCCTCTATGTCCCTTTGGCTGAAGGCACATTTGAAAAAAACGTTGCATATGCAAGGAAGCTGGACATTTGTATCTGCAAAGGAAGTCTTACATCTTTCTACAGAGGCAGGTTTTGAAGGTATCTAATAGTAACGCTGCTAATGTTAGCTTGAAAAGCATCTTGTATACATGCCTGAAAACTCATCTTCAAGCAGAAACCTACAACCTCAGAAAAAAAACACCCCACATGTATGCTTGAGGGGGGTCTCATACAAATGTGTTATGCTGTTGCTTTTTACACCTCAATCTACATGATCAAACCTAAGAATTGTCACCCTCAGTTAAATGTGGCTTTAGAAAAAATGTCAGAAACAAACCATTCCTCAGAAACTTCCAGGACACCACAGGCACAGAATTCAAGACTTTTTCTTGTGCTGACAAGTGAAACAGGACACATGCTTTGGTGTCACCAGCTTGTAGAGGTAAACTAGGGAATGTTGTGAGAGGGAAAAGAACCAGGTGTCTGTAGAGTTGCATAGAAAATTTCTTACTAGCTTTGTTTTCCTTAACAGCCATCTCTAAAAGCACATGAAAGCAAAGAGAGGTAAAGGAAGCAGGACATCGCTCTTGAATGAATTAAACCAAGAGCTTACACGAAATTTACTTTTCAAGAGTAATACTTCCATATTTACCTAACAAATATATAACAAATGGCTATAACACAAAAAATCGTTTGGAGAAGTTGGTGCCTCTTCCATTGATGTGGAAGCAAGAAACAAGCAAGATACTCTCATCAATGACTAGACTTTGTTGTTGTTGTAGTTATTGTAGTTTAGGATAAGACAGAGAAAGAAAACATACCGTTTGTTCCCAGAAATTAAGAAGCACTGATAAAAATTGTAAATTAGCAACATGCTCAGACTACAACAGCTTGCAATTAGGACAGAAAGCCTACTGGTTACATTGAGTATAAGAATACACAATCTATCCTTTGTTAACACACTGACACAAACATACGGTATGTCTTTTATGCACAAAGTCTTTACAATCTTCTTTTGTTATTCAAACACTATGGATTGATATTTTAAGAAGAGGCACCTACTTTTTATCTAGTCACATGCTTTATAAAATTACAGAAAGCAGACAGTTGTGGTGTTGTAGCTGACTCTCTTTTACACATCAGCATAGTGCCATCTTTCAAAGGGGGCACTGTGAATGTGGACAGTTGTCATACAGAGTGAATGGTACTGCAGGGAAATAGGAGACATGAGAAGAAAACCAATTAAGGACCTTACTCCAAACATTCCTTGTTCTCTGCCTCTTTCCTTAAACCAAAAATGCAGCACAAGTGTTATGGTCCTCTTTGGCCTTACTCTCTTTGCTTTCCTTCTCCAAAAGCTATTGAAAGATCAGCCTCTCCTACTTCCAACTTTTATCTCCAAATACAATTAACTGAGTAACAGGCAGGAGGACAACTCAAGCATCTTTAGTGTCGTGGTAACTTCTCAGACATAAGAACAAAGGAAATCCCATAGCAGTTAAGGCACTGCTGGACCACAGTGGACATGGGTTTGGAAGGATTCCTCTTCCCTCCACAGAAAATATCTATTCATTCAATATAGTCTCTGATTCTCTAGAGCCTCTCATCTAATAATGGACATTAACAAATTAGATCACTCCCCATCATGTAAATATCACCACCAACTCTGAGAGGAAGACAGAAGCACAGAAATGTTAAGAGAATTTCACAAAGTGCTGCAGAGCCTGAGCTCAATGTCAAGAGAAACCACATCTGGTAATCTGTCACATGCTTTAAATTAAAGCCTCTTTCCCAGATGCAAGGCAGTCAAGCCCCTGGGTGGGCATCTGCAGATATCCACAGCAGGAAATAGAACAGATGCTAACGCTAACTTTTCTCTGCAGACCCATGGTCCTTCATGAAGGATGAGTACTGAATTCACATCCCTTCATCCTGCACCTGCTATAAAAATTCACTAGAGCCCTGCATTCCTCTCAAAGCCAAAGCCACAGTATAGCTTGGCTTAACTGCTAGATTCAAATGCCCATGCAGAGTCCACAATGCCACTGGCTAATTGGCTGTCAAGACGCTAGATGGCTTGTCTACCTCAAACCCAATGAAGGATTTCCAAAGGCAGACAGGAAGCCAGTCAGAGACACTACCAGAGCTACTGACAGAAAGCCAGCCTTGTTAAGCCCCTGATGAAACAGCTTTCATGAAAACGTGAAGAAGTACTGCCAGGTCCAAGTGTGCTCCCTTTCCCAAGCCTTAGATGGGCTGCACTACAGTTATGCCTCCCTTGCACTTACTAATAGGAAAGTTTCAAAACAAAGTCCACAAGGGTTTCAGCTGTGAGGCGTGGCTGAAAACTCCTTACTCATCCCTGTGAAGGGTTAGAAATGAGAAAAAGCAGTTGTCCAAGGTAAAAACTTTCTCACTGATTGCTCCTCTTCCCTCACGATTTTAAAAGGTAAAATTTGAATCAAATGCTAAATAGGAATAATTGGTTCCTCACAAAACTGAAGTTACTGAGGTAAATAAGTTAACTGGACATAAAATATTTTAATCTGGAAGCCCTCAGTTAACTATCTGTGTTATGAAGAATGTGCAAAAATGAAGTTCCAACTCTCCTGCCAAGAAGCAAAGAGACACAATAAAGAAAATGAGTTATCAAAATGCCTTCTTCTGCATCAGCCCTCAGCTAATAACTCACTCTAATTTGCCTTATTATTAATTTTAAATAATGCTGTCATGTTAACATGGCAAATGATTGCTCTAGCCATTGAGCAATTATCAAGAAGAACATCCTGCAACCCATATTTTCCAAACACAGAGGTCCACACACCATCACACATGCCTCTTTCCACCCACTGCAAGGGAGAACCCAAGAACCACACCACTGTGCCAGCTCAGTGGGCTTCAGGTTACATACTCTTCCCTCATCCCCTGCAGAGCTTTGTCCTTGTAGATCCATCTCATGGAGATCCAGTAATGAATTTCAAGGAAGCTCGGCGCCCTGAGGACACAACAGACACAGGCTAGACCTTTTTGCTGTTGTTCTTGGGTTTAAAACCGTCAGTGTTAAATTTCAATAGCATTTGCTGTCACTACCTACAAGTACCACAATGTTTTATCAAGTATTTGCAGAGAGCGTGTGTTGACCCTGCTGTGTTTTGATTTGTTTATTTTGGTTTCCAAGCCAGAAAAGATGAGTGGAAAAGGGCCCCTTTACTTTCAAGGTACTCTTCTGCCATAGTAAATCCACATCACTGGTTACACCAATAACTGAAACTGCTATTCAGTCCTAGGGTAATCACTTCTCTCTGGGGTAAGTCAGGATAGGTGTCAGAGAGGGCTTTTCACATTTGCAAATTCTCCAAATAACTGAGATGCTAAGAGAAGCCACGCACATAAGAAGAGTAAATACAAGAGAAGTTTATTGTATTTAAGATGGAGGAAGGAGCAGCATTTTTAAAAATTAAATGCTCTCAGCGATCATGCAGAACATGCACATAATACACAACACATGCCAAACAAAAATCTAGTGGCAGGACCTATTGGTATGCAGATTCTTTATAGCATGAAGAGGGCAGATTTTTACTTCTGCTCAACTGTGAGATGCTCTGCTGAGGTTTTTCAGCAAACACGAGAAAAAAGAAAAGCACACATTCTTATTGCCAATGTTCCACATCCCAAACATAACAGTGAAAGGTTTTTCTCCTTTGAAGAAGTTGAATTGCATCCAGCAAATGTCAGAAACCTCTGGTAGTATAAGATCCTGCAGAGAAACCATTTAAGTAGGCCAAAAGAGAGACGCCAAGTTAGAAGACCTCCACTCATAACTATGTCCTATGTTTTCTCTTCTTCTAACACAGAAAGGAGAACTGTCACAAGCATATCTGTACCATCTTATGATATATAATCCATAAAAACTTAACAAGCAATTCCAGAAAGAATATATACATATTTTTAATTTAGTATTATTTCTCTTATGAGAGTACACCTCACATATTTTCCAAGAACATAAAATTATGACAAAAGTTGCCAGCTGTATCTCATACCCATCTCCCTTGACTTTATTATGAATCCTCACTTGCAAAAAACAATTATGGAAAAATACTGGAGGAAAAAACTAAAAAGCATGAGCCAAACATAGTCTGACAGCTTGAAATTAGAAGACAAATAAAAAAATCCCCAAACTTATTATTTTTATCTTATGATTAATTTTATGCCAATCTCATCATTTTCTGGGGACTGGCATGATTTAACACTTAGAGTTGGCAATACAGCATACCATATGAATACATAACCATAAAGAGACCAATTCAAGTTTACTGTGGGGACTATAACTTTGACTTGCCTGACATTTGCACATTTAAACATCTTAGCCATAACACCACAGTGTTCAATGCCAGAGCATTACGTACCTGTCCTGGGCTAGGAAAGATGATGTCTTATGTCTAAATCTTATCCACACAGGCAAGAAAACACTGTTTAGAGTTCTGTTTACTATTTCTGACATATTTCAGTTATATTTAAAAGTAATTTTAAAAAGTTATGGACAGCTGCTTTTGACATTGTGCCAAAATGCTTCCTGCCACACTTACCTACACCATTTGTGCCACCACTACAATATACAGTATCAAGGGAAAAAAATTTATATAAGTAGTACTTCAAGGTACCCAGTGGAACTGTAAAAATATCTTGAACAGAGACAAAACTTGTAAAAATATACACATAAACAGAGACACAAACAGGTATACTTAAAACCACTTCAGATTTTTGTATTTTAAAATAAAGATTAATTCTTTATTTAAACATTCAATTTCTTTCATGGAACAGCCTTTCTTGAGTATGGCTCAAGAGCAGGAGTAGGTTTGGCATCAAGAATATTGTAATCTGTTAGTTAATGCAAGTATCGTTTTATACATCCTGTGTTTCACATTATCATTTTTGTTTTGCTTCCACTGTGTCTTGTGGCTAAATAGGTTTTCTGAAAGTCAGTGGCAACAGATGTGCTCAATATGCAGACAGCAAAAGAAGTGACTTTTGTAACAATTATAATCACACTGTTCATAAACTGGCCCATGTCTGTGACAAGCTCAGTTCTCTATTATGTCCACAATAGTACATCACATCATTTCTTAAAAAAAAAAAAAAAAAAAAAAGAAGAAAAGAGGTAAGACCAAATTGGCCATTCTGAATTCTCAGCATTTGACAGCCCGGTGTTGAGAGTCACAAAATCTGCTTCCCAGCTTTAATGCGACAAGTCCATAGCGCACACTGCGACTGACCTGTGTGAGCACTCCCTTCACTTTTTGTAGCATGAACCAAAATCTCAATCCCTGCCTTGAGGAGCTTACAATGGCAATTATTTCACATGCCTGAATCTTTATATTTGAAGTTATTTCAGTTGCCAAGCCAAGCAGCCAAATATTTTCAAACCAGATTTACAATCGCCTCTGCAGCCTTAATTCTATTTGCCTAATGTCTACTTTGTGCACTGAAAGAGGTCCTCTAGGAAAACTGGTTATGAGATCAGCAAATGCATAACTAAAACCTGCACCACGATGCACATACACAATGGGGTAGGATCAAGCTTACACAAATGCTGTAAAACTGGGGCATCCCAGCATCCTGATGCTTCACTTTGAAATCTGTCTACTAGTTAATGCTTTTTTCCTGTGCTGAATGACCTCTGCACTTCTTTTTTGCCCCCAAAATGAAAGCATATCTCACCACACAAAATGGTGCAAAAGTTATTATATACGAAACAGTGAGACATCTTCCCTCTCCTGGTGGGTAGCAAGTTCTGTTCCGCAGGAGCCTTATGTCGGCGGTGTCTTACAATGGCGGTGGCTGAGTTGAAAAGCCAGCACAGCACCAGGTGGGAGGGGGGCTCTCCTCCTCCCTCTGCCTTCCTTCTCCCCCACTGCTGCCCAAAAGGGGCTGGGGGCTCTCACCAGAATGGTGCTCCTCACTGCAAACAGCAAAGGTGATGGTGTTTCTTCCATTTAAAAAAAAAAAAAAAAAAATTGCTAGAATTTTTTTACAAGGTAATTTTTTTATGGGGAAAGGTGTTGGGCAACCCTAACCACAGGGTCACCCTGTCCCACTCTGTAATTACAAGTGGGCCCATCAACTAATACAGTCAGTGAGGCAGCATCACAACAATTAGCATCTTTCAAAGGCAGAAAAATGCTTTTATGTTTAAGCACTGTAGAGCACAGCCTTTTGCCAGTAAAAATAGAGCGTATGTCTTAATTTAAAAGTTAGCTCAGCATGTTTTGTGCAACTTCCTGTGTCTTAAGCATCTGTCTGAATTGCCAGAACAAGTGGGGGAAAACCACACTGTCCTTTGCTTGTGAATGGCAAAACCAGAGTGAAATGGAAGTCTTTGTCCTCATGCATGTTATTCTGCAGTTGCAGGGGAAAGGTTATTTCAACAGTAACTGGTGGAAAAGTGGCAACAACAAACTTTCAAGTAAAGAACAGAACCTCTCCACAGAAAGGCTAACATCTGTATCACGAGGAAAAGAAAGCACAGAATCTGGTTTCAGAACTTCGCAGTTATTACTACATAAAACAGTTATGGTTTAACTGCAGAGTAATACATTTTCTAACTTTTCATAAGCTTCTAAGCTTTTCTGCTGGCTTCAGAGGCTAAATAACCTAAAACTGGGACAAACAAGCCTCAGTTGTCAAACTGATTTGACAGCCTATTTTTTACATTTTGCAACTTTGATGGAAAAGCCACTTGTTTTTCTCTTCCTCCTTAACAGTCCTGTGTGAGCTGCAGTCTTCAAAATTTCACTTCTAATCTCTCTCATTTTGAAGTCTTCCAGTTCAGTTCAGACTACCCACTGCCTGTATATCTATTAAATATTTCCCACTGTTTATAATGGAGAATAAATTCAGCCAGTATAATTTTAGCTGGCTCTCCAGCTATTCTTCAAATGGAAGACAATATATACTTAACTACTGAATGTGTTAAAAAAACAACATACACACATTCACATCAAGAAGAGACAACTGCCAAAAAAAAAAAAAAAAAAGGAAAGAGAAGAGTATTTTTCCATTACACAGGTAGCGCATATACAAACCACTTCTCTGTGATATATGCTTTTTATGGCCATGAAGATGAAAAACGGTCAAAACTCTGCCCTAAATTAAACAAATTGATTCCCATCTTTACCCGTTTACCAAAATAATTTACTAAGGCTTAAGAAGCAAGCAGACTCAAGGCTGGGATGTCATACAGCCCATACATTACCTGAGTCAGCAATAAATCTCCCCTTACTCTCCATACTACTTTCTTAAATAGCTCACTATAAAGCCCCAACCTAATTAAAAACAGCTTTCTCGGCAACAGTGGCCTTGATTTCACTCATTTACACATTAACTGCAGCCTCCGTTTGGCCAATCCAGTCTATTCCCTGTACCACGCAGGGCCTTTTATCTGCCCTGGACGGCATTTTCTCCATCAGATGAAGTAGATGCCGATTGATTTGCTGTCGAGCATGGTAAATTAATAGCAACAAATTGCTGAGGGCCTCATCTTGCTGCTCCACCATGCTTCGGCAGTTCTGCTTTATTTGCTCCATGATGGGCAGCAGTCAGGCCTCTTCAAGTCAATTTCTTCTTAACAACCTGCAATACTTTTCAATGGTGAAAATAGAGCCATTCCTTGTAAGTCAGAAATCAATATCCTATTGCCCTTAGAAAATGCTAAACAAGCAGTATTGGCAATCCATTTGGTACTAGAGGGTATCAGATACAATGCAAATCCATACTGCTTGCCTCCTCGTAGTTATTACAGTTTGCTAAAAGGTTCCTAATGCCATTTATCATCATTTACCATCGACTACTGCAGCTATGATTATGATATCCTATCAGCTAGCAGAGCCCTTTCATTTCTATCCAATTAATATTTTAGCAGCACTCAAATGGTTGTTGCTCAAGTCTTGTAATAAAATTTACATGGATTGGACTGATTTATTTTTTTTTTTAGTGTGATCTTAAAAAGGAATTTCATTTATTTTTTAATACCCAGTTTCTTGAAAGACCTGGAGCTTCTTCCAAAAATGCTGAAATTCAACATTCCAGCATGTGAATTAGCTCAAAGACTGAGGTCTAACCAAAAAGAGCAATTCAGAATTTACATATACCTCAAAAAAACCATAATTGAAGTAAAAAGTGAATGCTATATCCTCTTTATGCTTTCCATCAGTCCCATTCACAAATTTCTGTTGTCTGTAGCTAAATACAGACACTTATTTTAAGCAGTAATTGCAATTCTGAATTAAAACCTTCAGCAAGCATGATTATAGCAATTTAAATAAACTGTTTACCATAACATTAAAACAGCCTAATTTCAGAAATTAAACCAAATGACCACCACCAAGTAGCAACAGTATATTAGAAACACAGAGCAGCATGACAACTATTCATTCATAAACTGTCAGCTGAGCCACTTAAAAACAAATGCCAAAAAAGCAACTTAGTAAGAAATGGGCATCTTCAGACCCCACTCAAACGTTTAAATTTCAATGTTAGCATAAATACAAAACTGTAGGGAAGTATCTGTTCATATTACAATCCCAAAACAATGCCTTTTTTTTTTCAGAATGTGTCTATTTTGAAGCTCTATTGATCCTAGTACAGAGTATCAGAAATTAGCTTAGTATTTTAGGCTGTAACACCACATGTCACAACATACCCCACACTTGTCTTTAAAAAAAATATAAATGACTAATGCTACCAGCCTAATGCTATTTACTCAGTTACCAAAATTTAAATTAATTATGTTCTCAAACATAATTGTTAAAAATTGGCAACATTATGCAGGCTTAATTAAGATTAAATCCAATTTACTAAATGTACTTTAATTGGTACTAATTACATTAGCTTTCCTTTCAGAATGACAAATTCCCCATAGGTTTCACTTTAATAGTCTTCTATCAAAATCAATGCAGGATGACTGACGATGAGCATCACACAAGGGGTGGGAAAAGAGATGCTCCCTTCCCTCCCCCCCCCTTCTCCCCCTAGACATACAGGCACACTCACTACCACTGCTCTCTGTACGTTTATCCTTTTATCAATTTGCTAAGTCACAGAGTCATGACTCCATCACAGCCACCATTTTCTGTTCCAGTGAAAAATTTCTGTAAAAATAAATACTCTGTGGCTGCAACCAGCCAAGAACAGAAGCTTTAACAGAAAAACACACAAAGGTTTCAAATATCAGGGCCACCAATTACTAGGGTACTTCCAAGGACTCCAGGGAGTCCTGCTCTTGAACCCTTTGAGACACAAATCTAATAAGTGAATAAGCCTAACCTGATCTTGAGAACTAGGCCCAATTAGCCGAAGGGCAACTTCACTGCATTATTGCCTGCTTTCCATTACAAGGGCATCCAGCGAGTACCTCTGGAAAAGAACATGAGAGGAACCAAGGCTGTCTGCCCAGAAAAACAAATAAAGACAGATATGCCTCTGTGCTAAAGTGAAAAAAAAAAAAAAAAGAAAGAAAATATAATAAGTAGGTGGTTTGCAGGGCTGTCTGTATTTCATAATGTGATAAAATTGCCCTCAGGATTTTTTATATGATTGAATTTACAAAGGGGGGGAGAAAAAAAAAAAAAAGGCAAGGGTTAATTGCTCAATTTCAGCCAAGTAAAATTCAAAGATGGGAGAGAAAATGAAGGGAATTTAAGGTGGAAGACTAAAAAAGCTTTGCAGACATCAAATGAAGCCATCAATGCTATCTATATAATATAGCAAGCTGGACCCTAACACTGTGATCATAAAGCAAGATGGGAAATATTTTGCAGATGCTGAAGCAAAAGGAGTAAGGAAAAAAAAATATGCTGTGGCAAAAGAAGGGGAAACATGAGGAATACAAAATTGGTATCAGATTTAAGAAAGATAGTAAACAAGTTTCCTAGCCTCAGCTAATGTGAATCAACATCTGACAAAATATTTCAGTGTCTAGCATGAGATTATAATACTTAAACTCCTAATTTAAACAGACTGAAGAGTAATGGAAAAATGTCTTTAATTAAAATTCAGTCATTTGTAATCCCCACACTTAGCTGTAATTAAGTATTTAATTTCTCCAGAATATCACTGATGTCTCCCCATCTCCATAACTGTATACAATTTTTGAAGTAAAGCATTTTTAAATTAAAAGTTAAAAGGGCTTCGCTGTGGGGTTTTTAAACAATTAATTACGCATTGCACTTGAAAGCTGATTTTGTCCCACAGAATTTTGTGCAGTCAGTATAAGCCTACATAAAAACTATTTGCTGTAAAAACAGGGTACCTAGAAATATAAACAAGTTTGACTGCAATGCTTGCTTTCAAACACCTGTCAGAATTTGCTACGTAGGTAGCCTGTAAGGACTCTGTTCTTTCTGAATTGTTTCCATACCTACTACTTTACTGATCAGGGGTTTGGGGGTTTGGTTTGTTTTTTTTTTTATTTCGTTTTTTTAAATGGGACTTGAAACGACCTGCTATTCATTTGAGAACAGACCCAACACCTCCGAGAGCGATCTGTCTTTCCAACAGCACCCATGACCTGAATCTTGTCCAGAGAGTCACCACATATATAGAGCTCGATCAACATATATACAGGTTCCATAAGTTTGAAGCTGTAGATACAAAATGCTTTGAGGCAGAAAATCCCACCGTTTTCATATTTGTATGCCATCTAGCACAAATGGGCATAATCAGTACTGTGGCACTGGGATGCTAATAGAATACAAAATATAATAAATAATAAATAACATGAAAAAACATTTGACTTGTATGCCTGCTCTCAACAAGATAAAGAAATCCTATTTCCACAACCCAGAGAAGTTCCAAATCCCTAACTTTGAACAGAAACGTATACAAACCAATTTCAGATGGTCTTTCTTCTCCCATCCAACCATTTATTTCTGCAGTTTACACTCCCCAGCAATGCTGACGAATTACTCAACTGTTTGCTAAAGTGAGTTGTCAGTATTAAGACTCCACCATAAAAAAAAGTTCCCTCACTGGAAAAGAGGTCAGATGTTTAATTCATTCTCCTCTAGAGAAGGTTAAAAACATTACCGAATAAGAAACTCTGATTTACACTACCATGCTCCATCTGACTAATCTCCTGCTAATCTTGGCCTAAGTGCTAGACATCAAGGCACAAAACTGAGCATGCTAACATCCTCAGAGAAAGTTCATTTACTCTCTCATGTTTGAGATGCTGAGACACTGGCTTTGGACAAAAGTCCGAGTAAGCAGCCTGAGGGAAACAGGAATATGGCTGTGCAGCACCAATTCTTTCAGTTCCAGCTTAAATCAATCCAGGTTAACTGAGGAGAACAGTCTTTTCCACATGCAAATACAAATCCCTAAACACCTAATATGTATTCATGATGTAGCTATCACCCCAGAAAGTAAACCCCAAAGGTTCGCAGTCTGACAGATTTGAAGTTACAACCCACATCCCCATCCCCATGCACATATACCCCCTCCGTGCAGTACAGGACTGCCTGCATGTGTGGAGATTGCATGTGAAAAGTTAACCAAATAACACACAACTGTCAGCCAAGACTGTAACCTACGAAGAGCCCATGTACCATACACAAAGTGGAATTTTCAGGGCCAGGTCAAGTGAAAAAAAATAAATTTCCCATGCACTCAAGCATGTAATTAAAGCAAGTCACACAGAATACACATTTGTCTTAAGACTGATGAGAGAAATAAAACATTCTTACACAAAACAAATTATTTACCTACCTGTTTATGCATCTCTATATTCAGGCCATACGACATCTCGTAATACTAAGAAAGAAAAAAATTATGCTAGTAAACCTTGCAATTGTGAAAACTATTCCAAAATTCACTTTGACTCAAGCATCATCTGTACAAAGACATACAGGCCTAAAAACATTTATTGGCCTTGAAGAGCTCTTGAAATTCGAAAAAACATTTCACAGTCACCTGTATTTTTATCTTTACCTACATTGCTTCATGTCCAATTTACAAAGAACAGCCATAAAACAAGGAAAAAACAGACAACAAAAAGATCACGAAAAGTAATCACCAGAGTTAAAGATCAGAAGCAGAAAAAAAGCCACACAGAAAATGCTCAAGATTTTATTCCCTAGTACACACAAAAGATGCCAAAAAACCCGCCCAAAGTGCTTTCAGCCAGACACACATATAAATCAGCAATGTCTAACAGACAAAAGCTGCAATTAAATTGCAAGGATGCAAAAAATGAAAGAGCATGGCAATTCAGAGCCAAAGCAGATATACCAATCTAAGTACGTCCTGTTGTGCCTGAGTACTGCGGGGAGCTCAGTTCAGTGTGTAATGCTAGTACCAAACAATCTCCAAGACTGAGGCATATCAGGCATGAAATAAACAACTGCGAGCCTTAACATTTGTTTGTGCTCTTGGTTAAGAAATTTTCAAGTTTATTTACCTTGAATACAAGAGTGTTGTCATACACACGTAGAAAATGTATGTAGGTATATACACATATATATGAAGCTTCATAGGTGTACAAAAGAACAGATAACAAGAGCTCCTCTGGAGTTATCACGATCCATCATCATGTAATTATGTGCTTAGAGATGTCTTCCTATGCACATTATTTAACCAGGCAGACCACAACTATTGAGAAAATCCCTTTCACAGCTGAGATCCTTGTCATTCTGAATTTAGTGAAACAATGAACCAGCTGCCCAGGTGCAACAGTTCTTCCAGGAAGTATAGGCCTTTGGGTTTATATACATGCAGGTACAACTCTGGCTTACTTCCATCACAGAACAAAATATTATCCTGCACCATTTTACAGAAATACAACCATTGGGTGAAGTCACCAAAAGTGAAAACATCATTACAGGTACACTACAGAAGTTGTACATGGCTCTAAAGGGCTGAAAAATAATCTGCCAGCATTTGGAAGAAACATCAATTGCTCAAAAGGTTAAAAAGCAGGTTTGCACGGAAACTAACTGCTGCAAACAAGTTATAAACCCCTGAAACTAAGGATTTATAATGGAAGCACTGATGAAACCTTGACATCAGCGCTACTATAATATTTCTGTTTGCCTCCAGCAATCCAAATGCATTTTGGTCTCAGTATACCAAGCTAATAGACATTTTGAATTTGTTATGCAGCTTGCTTACCATGACATAATGTCGCTGCATCTCTGTCTTCTCGCTGGCCAGTTTTTCACATTCTAGCTTTAAACTGTTCAAGACATAAAAAGGAAAAAGAATGGGTACTTCATAACAGAAAACTGACATTCTTCTGAGCACAGGTTATTCCCCTTTTCAAGCATTTCTCCAACACATAAACAGAAACGTGCATGCCAGCTCTTGCTTGGGAGTTCAGCGTGGGGTTTGTACTTTTCCTCTTTCAAGATTGTGCAACATCCTCATCTCCTAAGTGAACTACAGACAGTACACAGAAGAGTATTTTTCTCTGACAAAAAAAAAGACACTGGTTCACAGAAGAAGCACACAGGGGTTCATACCTGTAACACCTGAGCTTGAGAAGCCACTTACAAACCCATAATTTGGGTTTTGGAGTTTTTATTTAAAAGAGTTTTAGAAACACCTCTTGATTTCACTCAACCCACAGAGGAATCAGACACATATCACCACTTCAAGGAGCAAAAAGTTGCAGGATATTTTGGCGGGTTTGTGTTTTTTTTTTTCCTGTTACTGATGACAAAACTGCAAGGAAAATACTGCAAGTAATTTAAGGAATACCCTGGTAAACATGCACACCTCCGCTGGGTTTTTTTGTTTGTTTTCAGAAGCCCGCTACGCAATCCTGCCAGAAGTCACTTGTCACTTTGAGGACACAGTGCTCTTCCACCTAAGGATAATGAAATAGCTCGCCGCCTCACTTCCAGGTTATCAGCACTCGACATGTCAATGAAAGGCGCGAGGGGGCCGAGCCAAGACAAGATGCGTGTCCTGAGAGGCATTTTGAAGAAAAGCAGAGGACGGGCCCAGCCAGCCACATATTTTTCCATCAATCCTCCCCC
>VYZX01009972.1:51834-68781 GCA_013401335.1 Brachypteracias leptosomus | reverse complement strand
GCCGCCGCTCCGCGCCGCTCCCAGCACACGTTCTGCCGAGGTGACTCCTTTGACCAAATTTAGCAGCGGCTCGTCATTAACATTCTGATACATATTCACGGCGGCCGGAAGGTCTCCGCCCACGGGGCACGCTGGGAGACGCAGTCCTCGCACGCCGCCTCGCCCCCCCTCCCCCCGGCTCACCGCCGCGCCCGGGACTTCTCCTCCCGTCGGGCATCGCGGCAACGCCCGCCCTCCCTCCCTCCCACAGCCNCCCTCCCTCCCACAGCCCCCCGCGTGCGCCCCCCCTCCCTCCGCCGCCCCGCCCATGAAGCGCGTCTCCCGGCGACCAATCGGCGCCGGCCGCACATTAATCGCCAATCGGTATTAATGCCCATCATCCCGCCGCTGACAAATGGGCACGCGGGCCCGCGGAGGGAGGGGAGGGGAGGATGGCCCCGCGCTCTGCCCCCACGTGGGGGCCTGACGCCGCGTGGCCCCGCGGCCAATCAGATGGCTCTCTCTGCCTCCCCGCGCCTGTTCGCCCGCTGCCCGAGGTGGAGCCTCTGGAACGCTCGCGCTCCGCCGCGCCGGCGTTCGAACAGGGGAAACATTTGTTCAGCTGTCAATCAAAGTAACGTGGGCCGGTGTCGGCTGTCGCTCCCGCCGCCGCCGCCTCCCCTTCCGCGCGGGGCTGTGGCACGGCGCGACCGGGGGGCGGCGGGGAGCTCGCGCTCCCGCCGGGGACGCGCGCTAATTAGGAGGCAGCGTCTCCTTAAAGAGACAAGCGCGGCATGCCGGCTCGGCCCGGTGTGGGGCTCGCCAGAAGGAGCGACGCGGTGGCCGGGGGCAGGCCGAGGTGCTGCCGCCGCCTTGCCCGGTGTGAGGGATGGGCGGCCCCCGACGGCCGCTGTCCTGCCCTCATGTCACCTGCGCAGGCTTCGCGGTGCTGGGGCAGGCCTCTCTTTGCGCTGGCCCTTCTGGAAGCGTGTGCAGCCGGAAGGCGCCGAGGCGGTGGGTGCCGGCGGGGCAGCCCCGGCCCGTCTGAAGTTCCCTGCGTCGCTCTCTGCCCCTGGGCCCTATTCTGCCGGGCCCCGCGACGCGGCCTGGGCAGGGGGAGGGGCACCGTGTTCTAGTCGCCGAGTGCAACGGGATTTAAGGTGCTTTTTTTCGCTGCTGGCTTTACTTAAAGGACGCAGCCTTTACTGGGGGAAGCAGCTGCAGTGAGAGGGTGTTACTTGCTCGCAAGTGCAAGACTTAAAGACTTGACCCGCGAGCAATACCGCGTGGGAGGTGGGAGGAGGGCGGCTGCGTCCCAAGGGTCCGGCTTATGAAACTGCCAAAAACGCACCTCGAAGTCACCTATGGAAAGGAAGGGACAAGGACCTACAGCCACGTCTCGCAAGCAGCTCGGCTGCGGCATCTTTCTATGACCTGCAGGCTTGGGGAGCAGGCTCCAGAAAGCGTCTTCCCAGTCCCGCACGTCACATGCCTGCTGCACTGCTGCCACTGGCAAGCTGTAACAGGAACGCCTTTCTTTCCCCTAGAAAACCCCAATCCCGCACCTAGTGGTGCGTATCCTGAAAAGACTTAGAACAATATTTCTGCTGAGCCCCACTGCAAGCAATGCTGTTCGGTGATGCACACGTGAGGGATGGGTTCAGGCTATTGGGGTTTTTTTCTTTCTGCGCCTGTCATGCTTAGATTTGCCTTCAAGCAGTTTGTATTCCTGATGAGCTGCAATTTAAACATGCATGCAAAATAGATGCAGTTTAGTCACATCATTTTTGATGCCTGTATTCCAAATCTATAGTCTCAAAACTTGCATTTGGCAATTAGTGCCTGAACAATGGTAGCTAATTTATATATACTTAGATTTCTTGGCTGTAATTTCTCTTTACTGCACACAGATCTCTGCCTATAGCCTGCAGCTTCTGAGCACCGAGGCCTTGATGGGACATGCCAGCAAGGTTTTGCCATGCTTATGTGACCTCCAAGAACTGGTCCATCAGTCAGGACTATGAAGCAGAGTAGCAGTGGTGCTGATGGAGGTTTGCCTAGGGCTTGGAAATGCAGGAGCATGGGATGGAAATTCCTCCGTTTTCTGAAGAAGAGTTAGTAACAAAATCTGCTTCTTCCATGGTGAGTGTTATAACTGCTAGCATCAGGAGCAGTTTGTGGCAGTGGATTCTGAATCCTTTTGAAGCAATTTTTTGCCTAAAATGGTGGGTGACCCACTGGGAAATGGACTAAAACATGCCCTTCTTCTGTCTTTATACCTCTGAAAATGGCTGCATGACAAGTATTGTAATACTCAGACCTTGGCCTACTTGAATATTTCGTTTCCACTGGAATTTTTCTATTTACCAGGTTCCTAATCAGTGTTCCAGTTGGAATTAGACCTCTAAGTATTGTTTAAAGATTTGGAGATAAAACATCTGCCTAAGTACAAAAACACCACTTCTTACATGTCTAAATCTTCCAGCCTTTAAAAGATTGGTTAGGAGCACCCTTACTAGGCAGTGAAGCAGTTCCACCTCTTCTGAAATAGAGGACTTCCACCATGTGCCAGGATCAAGTCTTTGACACTCAGAAATATGGCTGCCAAATTTGCAAATGCTTAAATGCCTGTCACCCAAGTGCTTGAAAGCTGTGCAAGAACAGAACAACTATGCAGAGCCACAAGCATCTCTGGAAACATGAAGGGTGAGCTCAGCGGATTTTACCATCAAATCCGCAACCTGGGGAAGGACGAGTCCTGTTATAAAATAAACACTGTATCTGAAGAAATTGAATTCTGAAAATAACAGCAGGATTTGTTGTTCCTTATAGCCTTGCATAAGCTTGGCATGAGGTACAGAGCTCCAAAGGGAAAGGTATTTGATGCCCTAGAGAGCAAACATGTACAGCTTTTTGGTCAAAATAGTCCCTCTTCATCTTTTAGAGGCCAGTTTACCAGTGATGTTCATCGAAGGTTCAGCACTGTTCACTCTTGCTTGCCTGTTAGTATTCAGTGAATTTATGTGGCTAGAAGTAGGGCAAAGTTTGGTTTGCTAAGCTTTAGCAAGGTATATATATCTATATACTTAACTCTTAATGTAACTAATCACTGTGTGTTTTTGCACAGTTTTGCAGCATTCTGGCAAGATCCACAAAACCCAGAAGTTTAAGAGAAAGCACACTACAACTCGCCATTTTTAAATTATGTGAGTTAAGATCAGAATGTTGATGTCATTCTATTTTCCTGTCTTTTGTCACTTCTGACACAGCTTTGATGGATCTTTAAATATTGGCTGGTTTGTATTTATGTTTTTCCCTTTTCTGGAAAAAATTTTATAGTAGGTTATATAACCTGTAGTATTATCTAGCAAGTGGAGAAGGTAGCTTTTAAATGTTGTACACATCTTGCTGAAGATTTCTTATAAGTGAGTTGACTGTGAGAAATATTTAGGCAGTTTTATATGCACAGTTAGTGTGCTGAGTTTTGACTGGTGTAGAAAAACCTTTATGAAATATCACAGAGGAGCCAGGGGTTGCAAAACATCACTTCCATTCTTTGTCTCCTGCTATAAGAAAAGCAACTGGTTATTTTAGTCCTATTCAGAACTAATTTGCTTTTGTTTGCATTCAAAGTCTAAGGTCTGAAATGAACACAACAATGTGTGTTTATATATATATTTTACAGGATAGATCAAAAAGAAACTCGGCTAAGATTTTCTAGCCCTCTTTCAGACTCTAGTGATTTTTTATTTTTATTTTTATTTTTTTTTATAGTTGAGTCATAACCTTAATACAGACTTTACTTTAGTTAGTGCCAGAGGACCTTTAACAAAAGGTCCAATCCTGATGTCATTTTGTATGTAACCTCACAGATTTCCTGTCTGGAATGACTGTAGCTGAAGACCAAGAGAGTTGTGCCTAGCATTGCAAGTTATTACAGTTTATTTTGGGACCAAGTTACTAGGTCACCATGCTTTATCAGCTGTCTGCTCGCTTACACACACACAAACACTCACAAAGTGTTAAAGTTATAACTCGATCAATTCAACATGCCTTGGAATAAATCCTGCATCACTACACATATTTAAGTTCACTGTGTAACAAGTACTCTTCTTATCTTTCAAAAAGATAAACTCAGTGAGGTTTTCAGTTGAATTGGCACCAAGTTCTCTCTGCTTAAAACTTTTAGTTGTGGTGTTAAGCCAGGTTTTACTGGTAGAAGAATTAACAGCATGACACATGGTTTATGTTCTTGTGTTTCACGAGTGCTATCAAGTGACCCTGTCTCAATGTTTTTAAAACACTCCCTACCTACAACTTTCTAAATTAGTCATTAGTGACCTTAGGGATATGTTGTAACTAGTAAGCACATTAAGAGAATTTATGATACTATGTATAATGCAATGATTTATGTCAATTTATATGTTGCTCTCTTACAAGAGTTTTGTATGCTCCAAACTATTTTTCAGTTAATCTTCACATTCTTCTTGTGGTGTTGCCAGAGTCCCATTTTATTTCTTCTTTTATAGGCATTGGTGGTTTGCACTCATAGTCTTACTTTGCTTATTTCTGCTTGATTCATTGCATGCAAAATTCTTGCAATTACACAGTTCCACTTATACAAAACTCACTTGGGATGTGACAGGAAAACCTCTGTTAAAGTCCATAGAAGCTTTTTCTGCAAGAAGGATAACAGTTTAGGGCCTATCGTATACTGGAAGCTGGATTTGGAAGCATACGCAGTGCGGGGTGGCTTAGGCAGATATTTGAAATTAAAGTAATTTTTCCTAGAGAATGCTCCTTTTCTCATTAAAATCTATAAACTAGCCTAAGGTTTTTTGGTTTTTTTCCACATAGCAAACCCATGACAGATTAACTGAGAAGAAAACTCTGCTGGAGAAGTCCTGTCGAGTCCTATGCCATCAAGCTGTGTTTACGCCTTTTTATTACGTTTAAGACATGAGTGCTGCCTACTCACCCCTCATGTTCTGCAAGGGGGTGGCCTAGTCTCAAGGCCCACCTGCAACATTTGCTAAATGGGTGTAGCTATAAGGCTGTTCTTCCCATGTTTTGTGGCAACGTTCTACTAGCTTGCAATGAACATGGAATGAGTGCAATGTAGCTTGAACTGACAAAGCTGGACCTAAGCAAAGCGTTTTCACACGATTATACCTTGCAGTCATCTTGCAGCTAGATAACAAATTATACCCCTGATAAGAACACAGTGCTTCTTAGTGCACTTTATTCATAGGAACCACGTTAATCTCTGTAACTTAAAGTCCACCAGTTCATTTGCAGCATTGGATCCAAAACTTTCATGGCTTTCCAAAAATTAACCGAATGGTTTCACAAGAAAATGTATGAGCTGGTCTAAGTTCTGAAAGCCAGGCCTACAGCAAGGAAGAAGTCACCTGCTGTCATGACACAGCCTCCCTTGCTTTCACGCCCAGTGTAATGAGAACAAGGATTTGCCTCTCAGGAGTGATGACTGTATGAAAGCACACAACTTACATTTTACCCCAGCTCTCAAGTTCTCTAACAAGGTTTCAGTGCTTACTGCAATGTTAGGAGTCTGCTAGCAGTATTAGAAGATAAGGAGAATGGATTTAGCATGCCTTCTTGCTACCCAAGATGCAGTTCATGCCCGTGAAGGTAAAGAAAGTTCTCCCAGTCCTTGCAGTACCATTAATGAAAGTAACTTTTTAGGCTCTGGCACATTTTAATTACTGAATAAATCTAATTCTTTAAGTCTATGATTCAAGATTTCTTAGCTGCAATAAATACTATTCCATGTTTTTCAAAACTTCAGCTTTTGAAAAGTAAGTATTAAGTTGAAAAGGGGGTTTTTGTCACGTAATTTTGATAAAAGAGAAAGTATCACTTTTGAAGTTAATTATTTATATTTTGTCATGCAAGAAAACTATATAAACCCATTTAATTTTACAAGTTCAAGATGCACTAAGTAGGGTGAGGAAGACAATGCTGAAGGGTAAGGGGCCAAAAGGAGGAAAAATAATTTAAAATTAATGTAATATGTCTTTAGTTTAATGTTCTTTATATTGACCCTATTAACATTTCTGTACTTTGACAAAAGTGAGTAAAATGAGCATCACAAAAATATTATCTGGGACAAAAACTCAAGAAATATTTTTAACATTTTTGAGAGTAAAGAATATTTTGAGCTTCTCTTTACCACATCATATACTGCAAATTTCCTGGTTGTTCTGAAAGGGTAAAGACATCATTTCTCTTTTAATCTTCAGTTATACGTTGAAGTTTGATTTACAGGCTGTCTTTGTACTCAGCAAGCACAGGGAATCAGAAATTTAGATACTAAGCGTTGTGAAACAGTTTTAGGAGAAACATTCATGAGTAAGATGTACACACCTCTTTTAGTAGCTATGGAATTACTGTATAAAAAACCTAATGTGGTTAGCAGAGACTGATTTCAACAAGTAGCTGCTGTATATATATATATTTTTCTAAAACGGTGGAAAACTCTAATTTGATGGCAATATGTTTTCATCTGATGAACAAGCAGGGTTGTTCTCTAAATACGCTTTTCCTTCCTAAGGAGTGGGAGGAGCAATTCCTCTCCACTTATTATTCAGAATAAAATGATATGCTTCAAATAAATTTATTATTTGCAATGTAAACTTCCTGCTGTCTTACAGGAGCTCAGGCAGTTTTGAACTTCTAGTGTATTTCAGCATTGAAACTTTTCTATGATTCTATTATTTTTAAGTATTAAATGGATTTTGAGAGCCAATGAATACATTCTTCTATTTCTGTGTTTAATAATTTAACCTACAGTGACTCTGTATACGGACATGGACATATCCTTGGAGTCAGCAATCCTGTCTTCAAAAAATGGTCAACATTAGGAATTTGTGTATTATATGCATATTTTGGGGTGATGTGAAAAATATTGCCAAATCACCAGATTATACCAAAGCAGCATGTGAGGTTACCTTTCTGTTGTCCCTGTTCACCTGAGTCTGGACATGCTCTCCTAGCATGACTTACAGCATCATGTTGCAGCCTTGCTTTTCTTGTCCGTGACACATTTTTCTTTCTTGCTGCCAACACCAGAGAGGAGCCCAGTGAGGAGTCCAGAGTATCTTCAATGGGACGGAGAGCTGCAATCAGCCTCCTGGAATGAAGCAAAATGGATTCTGGAAGTGATGAGACTGTCCTATGTTCTAGGTATGATCTACAGTAGATGTCACAGTCTGGTCTCCATGAAAACTGAATGCGAAGAATGACGTGCCTTTTCACTGGGTGCTGGCAAGCGGAGCTTCACAATCCACAGTTAAAGAAAGTAAAGAGGAAGTGATTGTTATTTGAAGGACTGTTTGTGTAACTGAGTATACACACAGTGATCCTCACTTGAGGTAGATACTCCTGGTATCAGCCAGTCCTTCAACCCACAACTGTCTCAAAGGTCATCAGTGATGTTTTGTTCCTGATAACTAATCTTTTAGATGAGGCAATCTCACGAACCTCTCTGAAGTTTACTTAAGGCAATAGGGAACGGGAATTTACTTCCTAATTGCTTGTAGCCCATGTGACTCCAATGAGTTTAATGGCACTGTTGTGGATGAAGGCTGCTATAAAAGAGAAGGGATACAACCCACAGGGTCAAACTGATTGGGAAATAAACTTGCAGAGCAATCATATTGCTTATTTTCTGAACAACCTGAAAGATATATTGAGTTGGATTTGATGTGAACTGGCTGAAAACAAAACACAGAGTAGTTTACTAAATAAACTATTTTTTTTTTCCTTTTAAGTAGTGAAAAAGGGTCTGCCAAAACTGACCCTGTCAGAAAAAGGAAGGTTAGAATAAAGCTGAAGATAGCAAGTGAACAGTAACCTCTTCAACAACAGTCACTTCTTGCAATCAAAACCATGCTAGCATGTGGCCTGTTCAAATAAAAATTACTGGACCACAGCCGAACATGAAGAAGCAATTGATAATGTGGTTTTTCAGAACCCACCCATCCTTCAAATGTGTCACTCCTCCATAATACTTTATTGCATCTTCTGAAGAAAGATCTTTAAAATTCATTGTGTGCATTTAAAAACAAAGTGTCCTTGTCCTGGTTTATAATGATTCTCTTTTAGTTTGGGTTGTTTTGTTATTTAGTTACATTCACTTCTGTCATACATTTTTGTACTGATAGTTGCTGGAAATTTCTGCTGCTCTTAAAGAATCTTTTGTGCTGTATCAGCTTGCATTTTCTTTGGATTGTATTGTGCTGGTGTCTTTTCACTGACTTCAGCACTGGAGTGTTGTAGTCATAGCTTCACTAAGTAGACTGCAACAAACAGATTCATTGGCCCTTTCTCTGTGCTGCATCTTATTAACCGATCTGTGGGAAGTGCACTTTACATTGCTAAGGCATATGCACTAATACAAACAATAAAATAACCTTAACTGGAGGAAGCTTTGAGACTCCTAATACAGTAACCTAGCAGAAACCAGAGTTTATAAAAGCTTCTACCTACCAAATTTCATGGATTTTTTTCTTAAAATATGCTGTACCTATTTTCTACACCAACCTTTTACTATTGCCTTTACCAAACAGATATTATTAATAATGCTCTGTAATTTCTTAATATGAGATAACATGGGAAAGATAAAGACTAGAGTCATTCAATTGAATTGATAGGTTTCTTTTTCCCCACAGTTAAAGAACAATAAAGACAATTGTAGGAAAATTATTACTCTGAATTAGAGGGCAGCGTTCATAGATCTATTGCACCAGTTTTGCAGGGGCTGCTAATGATGACCCTCAAATTACAGACTGCAATCTAGTTAAGAGGTCAAGTACTGTGGTGCTAATTAATTCATAAAGAAGTACTTTGGATTCTAATGTTTACACTGCTTTTTCATAAATTGTTACAGCTTGCAACTTGTGTACTGAGAAGAATGTAAGTATTTGTGATGATGCAGGAGTAACAGCATCTTGACCAGGCAGAAGTGAAGAAGGATATGGAGTTCTGGACATGGAGAAGAAATAGAGGCATGCTTGAATGAAGAGACACCCTCCCCAGCACCCTCAAATGAGATGTGCATGGTCTCTGGATCCAGGAGGAAGGAGCTTGTATTCACTGTCTCTGCCTATCCTTTCACTTTAGGAAATTCTTTAGTTATAAATTTACATTGAGTGTGTTTCCAAACTAAAAAGAAATGCATCACCAACTCCCCTCCCTGGAAACTAAAGGCCCCAAAAAGAATAAAAAAGAATTATACAGCTCCTCCACCTGGGACTGATTAGCTTAAATGTAATAACTTCAGCCCAAAGTTTCTTCTGTCAGTGTCTAGATCTTTGAATCAGATACCTAATCAAAGTAGGGAGCAAATAAATGGGTATTAGAAGTCTGTTACCAACTCTACCACTCACTGCCTGACTTTGGACAATTTCTTTTCAGTTTTGCTAAGGAAGTGTGATAAGACTTGCTGTAATTAATATTTGTACAGGGATGTGGAATCTGTAAATTATTTATGATATTTCAGGAAGAGGCTCCAAGGTTAGTACATGTAAATTCAGGAACCCCTACAAAGACATGCAATTCTTGTGCCCCTTGGCTTTTACAGAATTGCAGGGATTTCCTTGACATCAACGCTTGTTCTGGTGTCACACAAACTACAAATCTGGCAGTGCCTGAGAAGCTGCCCCAGGAAGCTCTGATCTAATAGTTGTAACTGAGTCAATAAAATGCTTTAAGCATTTGCTTAAGTTTGAGCCCATGAGTTGTGCTATTAATTCATTGGAGCTAGTCACGAGATTAAAATTAAGCTTATGCATAGATTCTTTGCCAGACTTTTACCAGATTGTTAGGTTTATGAACTTTTTTGCTGAGATCAAATTTCCTAGTTTAAGAATTTATGGCTCAGCTGAACGTGGTAGTGGACTTAGATTTCTATGAAAGTCCATTTGGGACAAGAGGTCTCTTGTAGGTACTTCATAGGTACTTCTACTTATCTAAATATTGACTAATTTCTCTTTAGTTATCTAAATATTCCAGATGCTACTGTGTGTGACTCATACTTTTGTAGCTCGTATTTAGTCATTTTATTTCTCTCAACACGAGGCTAAACCTATAGTGCTATTGACTATCATGCCTCAGGCAACTGCAGTAAGGTTACTGTAGTTTACATGTTTGAAGATCTAGTTCCTGCTCGATATTTTTCACATTACTGTTGCCATTTTTAGTACAGTACATAAGGAATGCATGTAGAAATACACACTGCATCTTCCACTTACGGAGCAGCCTCAATTAATTGCAAGGAGTCAATTGCAGATAATAGACACTACTGAACAGTACATACTGCCTTGCAGTGTCAGGCTTGTAATCTGTATTTTAAAGCTGAAAAATAAAGCTTTTACTTTAAAGTTGATATTTGGGGGCTTATCTCCATAAAAACAAATCTCTGTATAGCTGTAAGATTCTGAGGTGTAATTTAAAATAGTACAGGGTAATAAGTAGCAAGAAGTGGTTTGCTAGGTTAAAAAAGTCCTTTGGTGTTTTAGCCAGTACCATTCCAAGCAGCAGGCTGAAATTTGCTGTCACAAGTCAATATTTTAAAAATTCATTTGCACTATGGATTGCTTTGTTTTCTGTTGAATCGGTAATGTAATGGCGTAGACCACTGATTGTCTGTGATACAGGAATATTTGTACTGGAAAGGTGCTGCTTCTTTTAATTACCACATTAAAATATCAATCAGTCAGTATACTGTAGGCAATTTCCACTTCTTTCTGGTTAGCTTATGGAAATACATTATTTACATTTGATATGACAATTTAGTTTTTAAGAAATATACTATATGGCCACAATGAATAAAAATTTGTTTCAGCCTTTTGAGATAAAGTTTTTTATTATTATCCTAAACAACAGAATGTCAGATAAAAACAGAATAGATTTTTTTTTTTCCGATAGTAATCTCATTTGAATGTTTTGATTTATCAAAGCATTTCATGTTTACTTAAAAAACACATTTTCTGGTCCCTGGAGAAGTCCGTAGTGTACTGAGTAAAGATTGAACATCAGAAAACATGTATTCAAATGACTGTAAAATTCAGGAAAAACTGTTTTGGTTTTGCTTTTGTAGATATGCATGTTTTTCAACATTAGTGATATACATTTTATGCATATGTTACACATTTTCTTTTGTGGTCATCCCAAGCACCGATATAGGCTGGGCAGTGACTGGCTTGAGAGCAGTCCTGAAGAAAAGGACTTGGGGGTACTCGTGGATGAGAAGCTCAACATGAGCTGTCAGTGCACACTTGCNGCCAGGCTGGATGGGGCTCTGAGTAACCTGATCTAATGGGAGGTGTCCCTGCCCATGGCAGGGGGGTTGGAACTAGATGATCTTTAAGGTCCCTTCCAACCCTGACAATTCTATGATTCTATGATTCTATGAATAATGTATCTCCTTTTATTCAAAGTATAGCATGTATACTCTCTCATTCAAAGGTACTACTGCTGTGTATTATAATATTAAAATTTTAGATATTTCAACTGAGGAGAAACACAATTTTGGAAAACCATGATTCTTTTCACCACAGAAACTACCTGAGAATTTACATATGACGAGACTGGAGTTAGGGCATTTTCTTAATATTTAATTTGATAAAATCCAGATAGTTTATTATGACTTAAGCTTTGCCTGACTGGAAAATGGCATTGTTCTTTAATGAATAGCAAATCTACACAACAGCTTAGGACAGGAATTGAAGAATTCTCTACCTATATGAAATTACAGAGGGAATTTAGAGAGTTAAAATGCAATTATTAGAACTGGAACATGACCAATATCCTTGGGATAACTTCCCTCTTCTTATTAGAAGCTATATATTAGATCCCATTCCTGAGCTGTCTTTGCTGTACATTTGCTATGTTATTTTTAGAAAATTCTGAAAAGACTTCTTTTTTTTAAAGAGAATGCCAGTTTCAGTGGCTGGACTTAAATGTTTTAAAACGTAGGTATGCTTGGTCTTCAGCAGTTAAGCAACCTGTATTTAAACAGCAGTGCCAATTCAAAAACAGTGTGACTAAAAAGTTTCTGGGGCTCTAGTAGAAAGGCTACAATGAGTAGATACAGTCAAGACTTACATAGTTTTATATTGCCTGTAAAGATATAGCATGTAGTCCTTAGCCTGTCAGGTCCTTGGTAAAACTCTCACTGACCTTGGTGAAGGGAGGATTTCATCAAGACACTGTTGGTGCTTACTATTTTAGTACCCATCTTGTAATACTTGGTATTTTTATTATATTCTTAGCTCCAAATCTTGTTTGTGGTGAAACCTTCGACTTCATTTAAAAAAATTCTACACTAGGGTCAAATCTACAAAATAATGTTGGCTTCAGATTCAACTAAATTGTTTGGTGCTCTCTGAAGGCATGTTTGTGGATCTTGATTTTAGATAGCTATACCTTGTATCTTGCTCCCCCGTTAGACTCTTGTCCATGCTTGAAATTAGCTGAGCAGTTGCACAGCTAAAGTGGGAGGTGCCTCATGTCCCCAGGTTGCTGTGGCCATGGTACATGGACCCTCTGCTCATAGTTTTGCCCCAGATGCACCAAGCAATATCTCTGAAATGGCAAATCTAGACAAGCTGACATTCACTTTACACCTAAGCTTGAATGTTTCTAAAGTAGAAGCTGTAGAAGTAATTTACAGTGGAGCTGTAAATTAAGTAGCATAGTAAATTAAGTAAACGTAAATTACACAGAGAAACAATATTTAGGATATTTTGGGCATTTCCCACTAGTTTTTTCAGACAACCTTGTCATACTGCCTATGTGGACATCATCATAGCCAAAACACGTCTCTACTGTAAGTATACAAATAGCCACTTTGTCAAACCAGAACTAGAAATATATTTTCATCATTGTCATTGATGAAAAGCTCGATGTGAGCCAGCAATGCACAAGTGCAGTCCAGACAGCCAGCCGTATCCTGGGCTGCATCAAAAGAAGTGTGGCCTGTAGGTTGAGTGAGATGATTCTCCCCTTCTACTCCAATCTTATAAGACCCCACCTGGAGTACTGTGTCCAGCTCTGACGCCTCCAATACAAGAGGGACATAGACCTGTTGAAGGAAGTCCAGAGAAGAGCCACAATGATGATCAGTGGGCTTGGAACATATCTGGTATGAGGACAGGCTGGGAGAATTGGGATTGTTCAGCTTGGAGAATGGAAGACTCTGGGGAGATCTCATTGCAGCCTTCCAGTACCTGAAGAGGGCCTACAACAAAGCTGGGGAAGTACTTTTTACAAGGTCTTACAGTGATAAAACAAGAGGTAATGGCTTTAAACTGGAGAAGTGGAGATTTAGATTAGAGATAAGGAAGAAATACTTCACTCTGAGGGTGGTGAGTCACTGAACAAGTTGATCTTTAAGGTCCCTTCCAACCTAAACCATTCTATGATTTCATGATTCTATAGTACAAATTCAGCTCTTGAAGTGCTTCAGAAGAGGGCTGAACTGTGCCGAGTACAGTTACAAGTAGGTGTTGGTGTGAACTCAGGATCTCAGACACATGCTCCCTTCCTCTAGCTCTCTCCATGTGCTGGAGACTAGGGAATGGTTCCAGAGCTGTGGATCTGCTAAAGTGTCTTCAATTTTTTTTATGGATTAACCTTTGATTCCGTAGCTGCAGAGAAGAAGTTTGCACACAACCTCCTAAGAAAGAAGCTCACAGGACATCTGAAAAGAACCTAAATTGTGCATTTAAACAAAGGCTAAAAAACCCTTCATTATTTTTAGTGCAAGTAGGTAACTTCCAGGGCCAAGTCATAATTTTTCAGTGCTTAGCATGCAAAATATGGGAGATAGTTATCTCCATGAGGCTTTTTCTTCTCCCTGAGCAGAAGGTGGAGGTGTTCCTGTGCAAACTGGCTATAATTGGTATCATAAGCAGTATGCATCCCTAAAAAGTTTTCCATCTTAATACAAACTATCTTATGAGATTTAATGAGATCAGGAAAAAGTTGTTACAGTATGTTTGGTTGCTGTATTTTTATTGCATCAAACTCTACTTCTGGCAGTTGTGGACAATGTTTACATTGATAGGGCAAATCCCTCAAAAAATAAAAGTTCCTTCCATCCTGCTTTATTGTGTAGCCCAGCCATATTGCAGAAAAACACTTGCTTATATAATAATGCATATCTCTAGCCACTAATGATACCTCAGAATATGTAAAGGAATTAAACTACAGGCTCAGTTCATCAGGCCAAAATTAGTTGCTTCCACTTAATCCAATTGTTATATATGTATTTTTCCTGTGATAACTGAATCTCCCTGTAGTGCAATCAGATTCCTACGATTGATATGAATATCTGAAAGGTCCTGAAGTTTCTAGCTTTCCAGTAGTAAATAGTTCACTTTTAACTGATACACATCTCAGCCATGAGAACACTCAAGGTTTCTTGCTTAAAGAACGGACAAAAATAAAGAATTGAAAAATAGAAGCACAGATTTCTTTATACCTTATTTGAGTGAATGTGTATGGTTCTTTGATCATATCAAAAGAAAACTGTTGATGTGCTGAAAAATAAAGCAACATAACATATGGCTGCAAGCACATCACCATAGTACTTCTGTTTTTACACCAATTTCTACTGAATGCTCTTGAAGCACATTTGCTAATATTTTGCAAAATGTATTGAACTATTCCTAGTTTTGCTATTTGTTGTTATGACAGCTTTGGAAAGAACTAATTCTTTTAAGTAGTCTACTGTTGTCACACAATTTTTTTAAACTTCTTTGACACTAAACTGCTTGGTGGGTTAATTGCAGAAAGTACTAATTACAAACAAACATTTGTAAAATACAATGTATTAGTTTTAAACAAGATATGTGTCCTATATCATATTCCCAGGAGTGGCTGACTACAGAAGTATGAGATAACTTCAGACACAGTGATATTCCTCTCTATGCAATCTTTAGAAAAGTTTACATGATAAACACCATATGATGATCGGGGGTGTTTCACACACTGATGCTGGAGTTACAGTGGAAGTGAGAAGTAGTAGACTATTCCCAATTGCTGTGGTTCCCAGTGATCAAGGACATTTTCACCTGTTCAATTCGAAAGATGTAGCAGGAATCTCCAAACTATATGTGTGATAGTCTGCTGTGTTATTCTTAAAGGCATTAGGTTTTTTATTTTGTATATTGTTTTCCTTAGTCCAAAGATCTTAATAAATAATAATGTCCAGGTGAAGATCACAAAAATACTATATTAACAGGCATTTTCTAGAATCCATCACCACATTAGAATTTCAAAGACGTGTAGCTTTCAACAAGAGCAAGTTTAGATGATGAGTTCATTTGACTTTACTGTTAATTTTAAATAAACTCATGTGGTGTAAGTATTTTATACACTTAAGGGGAAGTACTGATCTAAATAAATTGTACATAATTATCCTCATTTAAATTCTTATTAGCAGCAATATTTATTATTATGAATTATCTTCCAGTAGAAGTACTCTTATGCATTTCAGTCTTGAATTTCAGAATGAGTCTTAAGTTTTTAATAAGTAAATCCGGGTTTATTTCCTCAGAAGATTTTAAAATATGGACAAGTGGTGGTGTTTCTATTTGCACAGCAGGAAACCAGCAGTAGCCAAACAGAATGACCTGCTTGTGGTAACACGGGCAGCTAATGGCGTAGCCTGGAAAAGAAATGGAGCATCCCAAAGATCCATATCCTGCCCTGTGGACTCTGCTGCCTTTCATTGTTGTATTTTCCATCTATGGAAATGATTTTTTTTTCCTGATTGTTGGGTTAAATAGTAGTCACGAGTTATTAAAGAACCAAGGAGATTAAAAAGAGGAAGAGTTTAAATTTTACAATGGTTGTGCTTAAAGGCTATATGTGGAGGAAACACATCTATTTCATACTCTGCATTTTAAAAAGCCTTTCTACAATGACAGCTTGTACCTTTGTGCAATGCAAGAAAACTAATAATTGAAAACCTCTGAAGAGCTCATGTCATGTTTTTAATGTATTCCTGTTCAGTGTTCTGAGTAGAAGTTTTGTTGTTGCTATGGGTAAGGGATAGATTGAACTGATTACATACTGTGTTATAAATAAGTGTATTTTGTTCCCTGAGAAATGATTCTTCCTTCAGTAATAGGAAAAATAAACAAAGGAAAAAAGGTACATTTAAGGTTGCTGTCAATTCATAGACTTTCAGATTTCTGTTCTCAGCTACAACATTCTAACTATAAAATATTTCCCTTTTGGTTTTAAATCCAATTTCTAAATGGTTTAAGAAAAGACATCTCCAAGTTAATCTGTAGCTACATGTTTGCTGAATAAGCCCATACTCTGCCTGAACTGCAGGGAAGGGTGGTAAAAATGTGGCTTGAAAGTATGTTTGCACTCCTGTGATTTTAGGACTGGCAGGAGTCAGGTTGGGTTTAACTAAATCAGAGCCATCTAAAACTATTCTGCCATTGCTGACTACCTGAGACTTTGTGGGATCACTCATAACTGAGGGTCAGTTATAGTGGGCCATGCTCTAGAAAGGTGCTTTAACAAATGAGGAATCCTTAGCAAGCCAGCTAGATTAGTTTTCCAAATGGTTTACATCATATGAACAGGGACAGAAAATGTCACACTCCAGGTGTGACAGCAGCATTTTCAGAAATGCAGGGTTCTGCTTTGAATAAACTTGCTTGGGGAACAAATAGTGTTGCAGTGTTTCTGTGGAGTTCAGTGCAAGGTACAAACCATGGGCAAATGAATCTGGTTAATGCCTTTAACCAGTTGAAGTTCATGGTGCTGCAGCTACGCTGCTATTGAGATCAGAGTTAATTTAAATCTAGCTTAATTGCATTGACACAAATTGCAGTCACATCTTGTACTACAGCATAGACTCAGCACTGGTCATGCAATATCTACTGCCTTTCAATTTTCACTTTTTTTTTTTTTTTTTTT
>VYZX01009972.1:13343-32677 GCA_013401335.1 Brachypteracias leptosomus | reverse complement strand
TCTTCCTCTCCTGGGAGGGAAGAGGGGAGGGCGAAGAGGGGTGAAACAAATTCTGCTCCGTTGGGGGTTGCCCTGAGCCTTAAACAGAGACATGGGGCCTTAAAGAAGTGGGGGATCCTTCTAAGCAAGGAAATCTCCCATAACTGGATCAAATCAATTTATAACCATTTAACCTATTAGGTGCAAAATGACTGTAATCCAGCTTAGAAGATGGCATCTGTTTCCATAGAACAAAAACACACTGAAACCTATACAAGATTAGAAATTCATCCCTGCCTGCCACATGTGCTTTTTCAAAGTAACATCCAAAACGAGCAATCCCCATTGTTGTCTTCCTTTTACACAGACTGTCTTCTCACACAGTTACACCTAACAGCTAGTGTGTTTTGTCTGTGACAGAAAAGGTGAGCCCCACAGAATGTCCTGTAATGCACCAGCTGTGCATAAGCAGAGATTAGGAAGACAGAGATATCACAGTTAGTTGTGACTGAGCTTTGTCTAGAGACTCATCAAAACTGGTCTTGCTAGTGCTACTTTCCTGCACGCAATACTAAAAGCATGTGACTGTCACGTATGTTCAGTCCAGACAGAGAAAGAAAGTATGATAATAGCAGGTGCTAGTATTAACATATTTGAAAAATCCATTGTAGACATAAGTGCAAGCATCTTGATTTACAGAGCTATTTGGAGTACTGTCATTCAATTTCAGGGGGAATTAAGTACCTGACCTGTTTAGGCATTTAGGTAAATCTTACTAAACACCCATATTCACCTCTAGGCAGCTAAATACCTCTGTGTGTTTGATTTATACCATTTGAAAGAGATTGCTGAGGCTTTAACTCAACTCTGCCAGCATGTTAAAGATAGATCCTAGCCTGCATAAGACTCTGCAGAATAGTTAGTTAGGAAGTATTTGTTAACCCAGGCTGTTACCTTAAATATTTACCTCCAAGGGTTCTTGAAAGATAAAAGAATTTTCCCCCTCAATAGTAGTGGCAAAACTATACTTTAGATTGTCCAGGAGAAAGAAAAAGAACCAACAAAATCTTTTCTCAACCGTACCAAAACCAGTGATTTTTCTGCCTGTAGCTGAATTCTACGATAAAGCATGTGGTTAAATAAACCTCAGCCAAACTTGACCACATTATGCTTATTAGGGGATTTCTCATTAATGACTATTGTGCAGACCACCCAGCTGCATTGACAAAATATGCAGATCTGAAAATATTCCTGTGTATAGTGAAATAGCAGTCATTAGGACCACAAGAGAATACCATTTCCCTTGCACTGACTACACTCCTTGTGAGTCCCTCATTCCCCCTGGTAAAGAGAATGGTTTCCAATGAATTCCTTAAAAAGAAAAAAAAAAAAGAAAATTAAAAAAGCAGCTGCAGTGCGCACATGGCATAAGCAGTTTATTAAGGCATTACAGTACAGTGTCATGCAGGCTGTTAAAGAAAATCTGGTACTCTGGTGATAATGTGTATATTCATTCAGTATAAATGACTAAGTTCAAAAAAACATACAATGAATCATGGTTGCAAGGCTAGACTTCCTTTGATTAACTACACTGGTATAATGAAATCCAACAGGGCAATCACTGAAACATTTAGCTCCAAATGTAAATCTTGAACTCTGAAAAAAGTATGTTAGGCAATGAGAGGTGGTATATAATACAGCCATATTTCATATAATGAAAGTGGAAGCAGTTGTAAAGAAAAAGAAATGTTAAAAAGTTGTTATGCTGTGTTTGGCAAGAATGAGTCATTCTGAAAGTGTCAATCATGATAATCCAACATATTTTTAATCTAAAGGTCAATAGGAGCAGTTTCTACAGTGGTACAATAGTTATACCAAATATGAAAGCAAGCATTTATAAGATGATTTCAAGTATTAGTACAGTACCATAATGTGTCTTGGAGAATTAATCTCAGTTTTAAATTGAAGGGCATAGATTGATCAAGGTAAGAGATTTTTATTAAAAATGTACTGATATAACCCATGACACTTTCATTTCAGCAAGACTGCTGTGTTGAATTCCCATACCTCAGGCATGTCTTAACTATATAGATGAAAAGTGTCTTTTCTACCAAGAGGCAGAACTTCTTCTGTCTAGGGGAAACCCAGAATGTACTGTTAAACTACAGAGCATGAAAATTTCCTTGTATGGTTACTGGCCATGCATCTGGACATAAAGGTATGTATTTTTTCCCAGGGAGCACATCTGCCTAAGCTCCATTAATGCTCGTAGCAGATTACCTGCACCAAGGGAAATCTAGTCCTGAGGAATTCTTCTCAATACACACTTCAACTCAAATATCACAGGTTTTCCTTATGTTATGATTTCCCTGCTATTCTGTCCCTTTTGTCCATGCAGTTCACTACAGTCTTAGAGCACAGTTTTTTGAGTGATCAGTACAATTGTTATGAACACAAAACACAGAGAATGGACAAAAAAACACAGCCAAACCAGTCAACTCTTGACTTTGGGTTGTCTGTATGACACAAGAAGAAGGAAAATCTGTCCCTTCCACTGTTGCTTTCCCAGAGAATTTACTTGGTAGAGGACAGAGAGCAAAAAGTGTGGTAAAGAACTCTGCTGTCATAGCAAAGGAAACTAAGGTCAAAGACAGCACTGGGATGTAATCCACAAAGCCATGTGTGGCCAGCAGGGGGGAGACCCCAGAGAACAGGCCACAGAAATGTAGAAGCGGGGAAGAATCTTAGTGGCTGTCTGGTACTTCTTCCTATGTTAAGTGAGGGAAAAGACAGAGTTTCTCTACCCCTCTCTTCCAGCTTTTCCACCACCAAGTTAAAATACTGCATTTGCTATGAAACACATGTGCTCTATTACATGCAGATTACATAGAGACTATACATTAGCTCATATAAGAGATTTGCTGTTGCCACTATGGACAATGGTCATATCTGGTATGAGTAGAAGCAACTTCCTCCAAGTCAGTGAAGCTCTGCCCACCTGCACTGGATCTGAACATGTACTACAGGATTCACTACTCCAGTATTTAAACTAATGTTGAGCTAGATAGACTGCAAATGTTTAAATAAAGCAGTCATATAAAACTATAGTCACTGCAAAATCCACACAATAAGCCTTAGTGTTTCAGACTGCTTTTGTAGAATATTACAGAACTTGCTTTAAAACAGGACTCAAACTCCACAGGAATTTTTCTTCAAAAGTATTCAATTTGAAGTAGTGAAAACCTGAATGAAAATGTGTTTTCATCAATAATACACAGCATTTCACAGAATCACAGAATAACAAGATGATAAGAGGTCGGAAGGGACTCCTGGAGACCATCTAGTCCAACCCCCCAGACAAAGCAGGTTCACCTAGACAGGTTGAACAGGACCACATCCAGGTGTGCTTTGAATATCTCCAGAGAAGGAGATTCCACAACCGCCTGGGCAGCCTGTTCCAGTGCTCTGTTACCCTCACACTAAAGAAGTTTTTCTTTACATTCAGATGGAATTTCCTGTGTCCCAGTTTGTGCCCATTTTCCCTCGTGCTATCACTGGGCATAACTGAAAAGAGACTGGCCCCATGCCCTGGACACCTGCCCTTTAGGTATTTATAAGCACAGATAAGATCCCTTCTTAGTCTTCTGCAGTCTAAGCAGACCCAGGTCTCTCAGCCTTTCCTTGTAAGAGAGATGTTCCAGACCCATAATCTTCCTTGTAGTCCTCCATTGTACTCTCTCCAGTAGCTCCTTGTCTGTCTTGAACTAGGGAGCCCAGAACTGGACTCAGTACTGCAGATGTGGCCCAACTAAGGCAGAGTAGAGAGGGAGGGCCTCCTTCCTTGACCTGCGGGTCATACTCTCAGTGCATCCCAGGAGACCATTGACCTTCTTGGTCACAAGGACACATTGCTGGCTCATAGTTCACTTGTTGTCCACCAGGACTTCCAGGTCCTTCTCCATGGAGCTGCTTTCCAGCAGGTCAGCCCCTAACCTGTACTGGTGCATGGGTTTATTCCTCCCCAGGTATAGGACTCTACACTTGACCTTGCTGAACTCCATTAGGTTCCTGTCTGCCCAGCTCTCTAGCCTGTCCAGGTCTTGCTGAAGGACAGCACAGCCTTCTGATGGGTCAGCCATTTCTCTCAAATTTGTACCATCAGAAACTTGCTGAAGGTGCACTCTGTCCCTTCATCTAGATCATTGATGAGTATGTTGAAAAAAACTGAATCCAGTACAGACCCCTGGGGAACACAGCTAGCTACAGGCCTCCAACTAGACCCTGAGACACTGATCACAACACTCTGAGCTCTGTCATTCAGCCAGTTCTCAATCAACCTCACTGTCCACTCATCTAACCCACACTTCTTGAGGATATTATAGGACACACTGTCAAAAGCCTTGCTGAAGTCAAGGCAGACAACAACCACTTCTTTCCCCTCATCTACCCAGACGGTCAAATTTCACGCAACAAGCCATAACTGTCACAGCTGTTGTGAAGGCCACAAGCAAGTCAATTAATTTGAAGGTGGATATGTATATAACTGTTAAGAATCAATAGCCTTTATTTTGGTCCAAGGGCCAACAAGAGGCCTCAAGGCACAAAGAATATATTTTAACCTATTTCCAAATCACAGTCAGTTTCCAAGCCCCAGTGTCCACAGAGAACCACTAAATTCCATTTTCCAACACTAACATAAGTATACCGATCAAAGTTGCTCATTTACTGTTGATGTCAATTTCTTTCAAAACACTGAGTAGTAAATGGAAAACATGCTGCTTAATGCTGCTAAAATATTTTCTATTACCCCTGTAAACTTCCCATTGGTTTTTCTTATCAATTCTCCTAGTCAATATGGAGTTTAAGACTCAAGAGAACTAAACAGCTTTGATTTTCCCATCTCTTCTCCCAAGCCTCTGCAGAGTCTTGTACAACTTTGTGATTTGAAAGGAGAAAAATGTTCTTCATTTGGAAACATCTTTTCCTTAAACAAATACTGTAAAATAACACTGGCTACAAAATGACCGGCATCTATATGCAAAATTAAACCCTGTCATTGATTTCCAAATATTATAGAAAATTAAGCACAAATAGGTTTGTTGCACACTTTAAATGCCAGACACTCTATGTCAAATGGAGCTTGTAGCTTCATAGGCTATATACTTTGGAGCTCCACTCACAAGATGTTTCCTTGACCACCACAAACCCCTCTGTGTCTTGTGGGAGTGTTGTGTGCATGTGGACCCTTCCCACGAACAGGGAAATAGTGGGAGCACATTCCCTATGACTCAGAAAACAAGGCAATCAAAGAGTCCTCCTTACACAAGCTGAGTGATGTCCAGCTCTGCACAATAGAATATATAAGCATGTGTATAAGTAAGAGATTAAAGCACAGGTGTAAGTGCCCTGCATAATTAGAAAATACTACAAAAGAGAACCCTAGGATGCTGCACTTCTTGTTTCAGTCAACTATTTCTTGGGGCACATGATTGTTGTTTATTAGGAATGAAACAAAACCAACTCAGCCAGCCTGTCTCGACTACTTGATTGGTCTGTTTCTAAACACTAAAGGATTTCTTTGCTTACCTCTAATTTTTATAAATGGTAGCACGTGATGAAACTGAGCTGCCTACAAGCTAGTGATAGAGTTGATTTGGAACGTACATCACAGGCATGCCGTGCTTTTTTCCCGCTGGCGTAGCACAGAGGGGAAGGCGGGGACCACACAAAGAGGGTCTGCCCTGCACCTCCTGCAGTAGTGAGTCCTGCAGAGACCTCTCCTGGCAGAGCTCAGAAAGTCATGTATAGCTCTCTCCTCCCCTTGGCCACGGCTAACCTTTATGGAGTAACTTTTCTGCTTCTCAAAAGACAAATGAACCTGTAAACCTATTTTCAATGTTGTTTTTTTTTTCAATGGCCTTTTTCTCAGGCTATCTTGTGGAGCTATTTCTACAAAATCTTGATGGTTGCTTTAGTTGTGATGGTAGTTGCTGATAATGGACAACCTCTATTTACCTTCTGTAAATCACATGCTGTGGTATAGGGTAGATAGATTACACCTACTATACATTCTTTGGCATGTACATCGACCAGTGAGCAGTGAAAATGTATCAACATTTGAAAATTAAATGAAATACATTACAAAGTTTAGATCAGAGGATTGCAGCAGTATTGAGGTAGAGCACAATCAAATTAATTACTGCTTTACCATTTTACAGTGACAGCAGATTAAAGCAGTGGGAGAAAAAAAAAGTCCCAGCAGAATAACATATCTGTGATAAACCTCCAAGAGCCCCAATGGTGGAATAATCTCAGATCAGGCACCAATTTATGGGGTAAGTTTGAGAAGCCTTAGAATTCATAATAGGGGAAAAAGATCAGTGTGAGAAAGATTTAAGTAGGTAACAGTCTTCTGCCAGTATTACTGCTGTGTGTATGTCCCTCAGGTCCTTTGAGTGATTATGCCAATATCTGCAGCATTAGGATTGGACACCTATTAATCAGGATGAGCAAACCTTCACATCTCTTCTGTGAAGAATCATGAACTGAGGGACTAAATACAGGCAAACAGATCCAATAACTTATCCTTACAGCAGAGTGACATAAGCAAACATAAATCCCACTAGTGTTATTATAACGCCTGCTAAGCTAATTGAGAACATATCCATTTCTTAAACTAAATAAATTACTATTACAATTAAATGACCCCAAGGTCATCTCCTTTAGGAGATGACTAGCACTTGAATTAACTATTCAACTCTTCACATTAAGTGGCCTCAGCCAATCAATGCCAAATAAATACTGCTTAAATATGCATTTAATTATCCTAACACTTTAACTTCTAAAACATTTTCTTTGCCAGCAGGTTTTTTTTGTTTGCTAATTTATTCTGGAAGGGTGAGAGATTTCTGAGTCTAGTCTGATCCTAGTCTTTGTAGACTTTGGTCCCAAAAGAGATCATAGCCAGCCCTCACAAACAAAACTGGTTACAAACAGACCGTTTCTTTGATGTGATGTAGCAACAATTTTTAATCCATATTCTTTATTTTGTTAACTGCAGGAAGCAAACACAGCTGGCTAACATTTATGAAGTTTCAGAAATACGCCCCTCCTATCTGCATTGCCAGACTGGCTAAGGACAAAATGCCTCCTCTGATGAAGAATCCGTGTTTTGCCAAACTCAGAGTTACTACTACTGAATTAAAACTGATGTGTAAAATGTCAGTGAGCTCACTGCAAATTGCTTTATTTTAAAAATGATATGGTTCAATTTGCACATCAACTAGAGCTTGCTACAAAAACATTAAAATATAAGTACTTCTGAAAGCTAAAAGCTGCTTTCCATCCTCCTAACTTGCTAAAAGTAAATCTAATGAATCTAGGTATTGTAAAGCCTATGTCATATACCTATAAAGCCAGCTTAAGCTCAGTACATAGGCATTGCGTGGGACTCCTGTGCTGGAGCACATCTTCCCTTGAGGAATACACAGTAAGTTATAATTTAGGCTGCTCCAATTATATATTAGTCCTTAGAAGTAAGAAAGTTCCTAACCACTCTACTGTAAATTGAAATAGAATTAAATTTGCCTTTTACTTGCACCAGTGTAGATAAGAGCACAACTTAGCACTGCATACAAAATAATTCCTGCTTTCTAAAAATCACTCTTTTATTCTTGTAAACTTTTTTGTGTGTGTGGTTTCACATGTAAATAGACAAAGATATCCAAGTTGCAGTATAAAAAAGACTTTCATTTTGCAATTATTTGGAATCTAATTTTCATGAATATTAATTCTTTTAAAGAGGAAAATAAAAGTGGTGACACCCCATGGACTAGTAGACCTCATACCTTTAAAAAAAAGGTTCATTAATTTTTAAACAAGAGGCATTAATTATTATGCTTCCTGTGACAAAACTGATTTTTTTGTAAATGATGACCATAATTAAGCCTCTCATAATAAGCATTGTTATTACTAAACAGTACAATTTATATAATGTCTCCACTCTAGGAGACTTTGCTTTTTTATTGAAGAGAAAAACTAGATAATGGCTGAGATTATAGTATAATACTATTGTTTTTAAGGATATTGCAAAAAACATATATAGACTATACTAATCTTTAAGCAAAACTTAATCAGACTGTGGCTGTTTAGCCAGAAAAAGAACGGAAGGATTTATCATGATCCTAATGCAATGTTGATGCTTCTCCTAGTTCTAGAGAAATGTACAAATTAAGTTATACCTAAGTGATGTTCTTACACAGTATAAAACATTCCTATGTCATTCATGCACTTAATCTAGAGCTGGAAAAATTCTGTATAGGCAAAATTTACTAGTGTCTGCCACTAGCCAAATAAGGACTGTCTTCAGAATTACTTGTAGTTCTGCGATGCTTTTTATTCAACTGCAAATACAGACTATTTTCAGCTTTGGGTGAGGAGATCTTTGGAGATGGCCTGGTCAGGCTGTCAAACACATATTTGTTTCCAAAGAAAGGTATTTAGTTGGTGTTCACTCTTGTTTTTCCAAGCAGAGGCAAAAATCAAATGTGACCTAGGTGACCACTTTCAAAACTTGAATTCTAAACACCAGCGCCCAAGTCTTCATGGGAGAAAGTACCTAGACAATGCTCATAATATTTTGTCAATATTTTCAGCTGGATTCAGAATTCCTTCATGAAACAAAAATAGGCAAATTTTGCTGAGTTTAAATACTGCTCAGCCAGTGACAGTTCCTAAGAAAATGATGATTTAGCCACAATTTACACCTGGCACATTCTCTTGCTGCTTCTCTGATTAGATATGTGGCTGCATATACTGGTTTATATTGTAAAATCTGTTGCAGATTTACACAATGTTAGGGGGTTTTGTAGTGCCTAAGTGACTTTGGAAGAGAAGTGCTTCTCACATTACATGGAATCTATCCTCCTAAATTATCATAAGGGTAAGGATTTTGAAAATCCTGTTGAAGACGTTTGTACTGCAGCTCTATGATTTTTTTCCTACTGCAATTTTAGGGAAGAGTAACACTATTATCAAGCCTCTTTTGAACAACAAAGCAGTGTGATTTGTGGAGGACCTTCTGGTACATGGATTTGATTCAAAGTGGCGTTTTAAAGTTATACCCCAGGCCTTCTGAGCTTTTGGTCAAGCTGTGCAGGTCAGATTATGTTCTGTGGCATCAGGAATTCAGAGGAGAGAGCTTTCCATCATTTCTAGAGGGCTTTTCATCATTTGCAGTCTGAATGTATGTCTTATGATGACATTAGTCAGATATTCCTACAATTAAAAAACTGGAAGTGGCCAAGTATTTTCTACCTAAGTAGTTCTTTGCAGGTGATAGAAGACAGGTGTAAAACATGTCTGTAGCAAAAAGCCCCAGAAGTTGCTGTGGAAGGAGGACAGATTAATTGTTTTCAAATGAGAAAAATTAGAACAGAATGTTTTATTTCAGGGCCAGCTCAGCCGAAATCAAAAAGTCATAATCTGACAAACTGAAAAGAAGCTTTTCTTTTCACATAAGTTTGACACTAGTCAACATCTGTCTGAACTGCTGTTACGTGCCATGAGATCTGTGATACTTTATGCTGAGGACCTGAAAGCAGGTTTCAGCTGCCAAATCCAAGTACATGTCCTAGCCCTGTGCTAATAAAGCTTGGCTATATACCATCCACCTCCCACTTTTTTTCACTTCTTTGATATGCTCTGTAGGAAAGAAATTGAGCTCATGGAGAGAAAATTCTGACACAAAACCATTGGTCATCTCATCTTGCCAGCTCTGGGAACAGGACTGCAGACTGTACTGTGGAGAAAATGTGCCCTTTGGTCAGAGCCATAACCTCACCAGCTGAGCAGTGTGTCACTTTATTCTACCTCCATTAAACAAAAGGGATCTCTTTGGGAAACAGGATCATTTTCAATGTATCGGAATATGGCCTACTTGTTTGTAAAGATCATATTCTGATGTTCCTTTTTTAACCTGTAATTAATGTTGAAGAATTTTGTGGGACTACTGTGGGACAGAAGGTTCATGAATTGTGTAATGACAGAAAAATAGGCTTCACCATCTCCTAATCTATCTCAATTATGTATTTTGCATGTAACCCGCTCAATTCATAATACATCTTTGTCATATCTAAAGCATTTTTGAAGTCAAATCACTAGTTCAAAAAAACAGTTCCCTACAACTATAAAAATAGTCTGCTACAAGATATTTGGACATGTGAACTTATATGTTAAAGACTAAATCTGAAAAGAGATGAACTGGCATTACTGGCAACACATTTTTGCATTAGCTGTGCTTGCGTAAAAGCAGACACAGAATGAAAGATTTCTTTTGGAAAATATTTTCTAAAATATTTTACATTTTGTAAAACAGGCACAGTTTTACAGGGAATCTAAGGAGGCTATAGATCTTGTGCCACTAGTGTCCCTTGTTATGGACCATGCTCATCAAGTTACTTGAATGAAAATGAACATGCAGCCTCACTGCCTCCAAATCCTGCTTGTGGCTGCATTTTTGTACATGTGTCCTGATCAACCTTTGTCCAACTCAACAGATCTTGCTTGTCTCCTGCAGGATAAAACGTTAAACACCTTTTATTATCAGCTAGACATATCCGAAATATACTCTTGTGTGTATTATAAAATTATAAGAATGCATGACAGTATTTTAGGTGAGAAAAGATCTACCATGCATTATATATCATACTGAATTCTTGCTGCTTCTTGCCAATGAAATATGAGCACACTTTGCAGAAGCTGCCCTCTGTTAGGATTTAAAGCCAGGCAGAGCTACACCCCAGACAGGCTGTAGACTATTTCTTTCCTGGTAGGAAACAACTTGTGCCACAATGGGGTAGGGCCCTTGCTGGGGGCTATAGTGTTTGTGGAGGCAGGCTAGTTGTAAGCACAGGTCAAAAATACAGCAGATGCAGGCAGGAAAACTATATGTTGTTGCCATGTATCTCTGACTCAAGTCTTGTACCTAAGGGTTGAAGCATGGCTTTCACAGGAAAGTAGGATGCCCTAAGAAGTCCTCTTATTCCTCTGTCAATTAGGAAGCAGTGGAGTGGAGAAAACCCCCTCTAGGGTTACCTTTTCCCTCAGGATAGGTAGGGAGAGCTGACAGGGCTTCCCACAGCAGCACGATTAGCTGGGCCAGGTCTTCATGTGTGCTTAATGTGCAGTGCTTACATCAAACTGGGGACAAACAATGAAATGCAGATTGACTCCTATCAGCACTGCTCCTGTTTTGGGGCTGATGGCAAAATCATGGTTTTCTCTGTTGGACTCCACAGCACTGTGGACACTGCTGCTTTGTTATAATTCTGCCTAGGAAACTGAAGGTGGTTCATTTGAAAAGGCAGAGGGTATCTGAAGGTGGTTCATTTGAAAAGGCAGAGGGTATGATAGAAGTAAGAACAAGCTGCTGTAATCAGACAAGGAACCCTTGGCAACATTTTTTTAGTGAGAGGATGGGAGCCTTTGTAAGTTGCAGAACAAGATGTTCTGGAGGTAGTTTAGAGTGAGGAAAAAAAAAAAAAGACACTGAAATCTGACTTCATTGACTAAAAACTAAATAAAAACCTAAGACAGACATAAGGACCAAAAGCAAAAGAGCACCTTCCTTATGTTCAACCAGAAGTGCTCAGCAACCTTTTTTACACTTGCTGGGCATGATGACACATTAGAAACAGCTCAAGTGAAACATTTGAAATGAAATAAAAGACAGGCAAAATCATCCTTTTTTAGTTTCATTATGGATAGTACACTCAAAAGCAGTGTCAAAGACCATGCTTGTTCATGGCTTGAAAACCAGGACATGTATGTTTGCAGCACTCTATTTTTATGGAACAAAGGCTTAAATAAAAATTCTGGTCTCAAACAGCTTTTGCTATATTTCTTCTGGTGACATCACAACCACACACTCAACAACATTAACTCTGGAGCAAAGCAGCCGCTGCTGAAATTCTACTATTTTTGGGATTCTGTAAGATGTTTCTTTGGTCATGGAATAACAAGATTTTACCTGCACACAAAACCCAGCCAGTTATTGGGAAACCATTAAAACAAAAATCAGCCGCCAGCATTCTGTTATCCTGGTATGGGTATGTTATGCTACTCAAAAAAACCTGTCTGAACCACTTCCAACAGACTTGCACTTGAAGTTCAATACTGAAATAACAGAGAGTTTTGTTCAATGCTACAAGGATACAAAGATCAAATGGAAGCATCCCAAAATGAATGAAAACATTGGTGGCTAAGAGACTGAAAATACTGTTTGTCATAGCAGATAATCTGACTTGAATGACATTATTTTTTAAAAACTTCACAGGCTCAATTACATTTTACAGTTGATAATGTTAACATTGTTGTGGCAGACCATGCTGAACAGAGCAACAAATTGGTATTAGAAAGCAGATAGTTCTAGGAGAATGCCAAATTTAATGCTCGAGCTACTTTGTAAGGAGGAAATACAACACTCTCGCTTCATACCACTGAATAGATGGGCTCTGCTTTGAGGGACTAATGGTGAGGATGAAAACTGCAATTCCAAACTGTGTAAGGCTCTATATAAAGGTTTCCCTGAAACAGTTCCAAGGAATTCATTCAAGCCTTAGGCCACACTGACAAAAATCCACTGTCCTCTTTACCTCCTACTCTTTCTTGCTGTTACCCTCAAATCCTCCCACAAAACTGTGTTTGAGGGCAGCAAACCAGCGTCAAATGTGATGAAACATTTCATTAACAAAACAGTTTCTCAGTGGAAAAATACCCAATACTCACAGGAAGATCTTACAAAGAGTGCAGTGGTTTCATCTGTACGTTCCATGAGGTATGTTGCTCAGGTTTGATACAGATTTTCTGATTAAAAAAACAGGGAGCTATCCATGATTTAATGTACATCTCCAGATCAAACCAATGAAGGATTTTTAGCTACTATTACACACACCAAAAGCCAGCCTGAGAGTTCTGGATATTACCATTGTCATGTATTCATATGGTTACACAGGATGCATTCTGCAGCCTAATGTTAGGGAAAATCTGGGAAGTAAAGGGTATAAGCACAACTAGTGTGTGTTCCTGACTTTGGGTTACTTTGTCTTGAAATAAACAGACCACTTGCCAAGATGCTGGTGTTGCACTGGTAAAGAACAGAGGAGACTGCTGCAGTCTCAGTAAGATGCACAGGTAGGAAAATTATTTCCAGTCCAGTTTACTTGCAATGTTTTCCATAGTTTGCAGGTTTTACGTTTTCTTAGATATTCAGATTATCCCTTAGCTAACAGGGGTGTGTGTGTGGGGGAGGATTTTTGAAAACATCAGGGAGAAACATCATTGTTTCAGAAAGATGATGAACACTTTAAAACTAATAGCAAAAGAATAGCCAGGAACATTCCAGTAGAAAAGTCACACCGCTAGAAAAAAAGTAATTAGAAAACCTAATCTTTTACATGACTGAAGATATAATAATGTGGGTTAAGCTTTTTCTTTTGTTTCTGATTAGAAGGTGTAAAATGCCAAGAGTGTCAAAATTTATTTTGAATTCTTACAACATAGCGGGAGGTATAGTAGCTTTTAAAACCTATGCTCTCCAAACAATAGGCTTTCTTTTCAAATGTCTGTGTTGTTATGCAAGCTATGAATTGCACTTTGTTGAATGTCAGGATTATTATCTTTTGCCATTTTGGAAAGTTCTTTGCATAGAACCTTCCTATTTGAGCTGTGATATCAGGAGATCCCAAAGAACTGCTACTACCCAAAACCAAGTTGGAAATCTACCAGATTACTTTCTGGCTGAGTAGAGGGATTATTTTGAAAAATGAGAATTACTGCTAGACCCAGATCTGAATGCCTCACTGATACAGCACTTCCAGCAAACTCCTTCCAGGGAGTCTCCAGTAGTTCAAAGGAGAGCAGATGCCAGAAGCAATGGACAGAGAGACAGGCATAGAGAATTACAGTGCTACAAGGCTTAGTATGGAGCAAGCTACCTTCTCTCTCAACCCCCAAATTTCTTTTCTTAATCTCTAAATATTTGCCACTGGCTTCTCAATGATTTTTTTTTTCTGGCTCAAAGGTCACTGCAGAGGTTTTCTCTGCCATTTCCCTGTCTTTTTTTCCTTCTTTACTTCTCTTTCCTCACCCAAACTTTCTTTCTTCAAGTTAGTCCTTATGGTCACTGAAAGGGGAAGGAGGAGGACTGACAATTCCCAGACTGGTGCCCTCCATTGGCTCAGGTGGAAATTGATCAGGAATGCCTCCAGGACACCAGCTTGTGTGTACACAGGACACAGGCTGTGTGTAAAGGAAGGGAAAGTATACTATGAAATGCACAAGAAAAATTCCTTCTTGGCTTCTGACTTTTTCGTTTCACCATTTCATGCTTTTCCTCTACCCTTTTTTTCAGCCAGGCACATATAGAAGTTTACTGTGTGTTCTGAGCCATGAGAAATGGAGGGTAAACATCCACAGGATCAGGTGTGCCTTGAGGCATGTTCTGTGTGTGCAAGAGCCCTGGCTGCATGAACCAAGCTTGCCTCCCAAACCAAAAGGTCCAAAAGACAATGGGGCAGTGAGGGGTGTTGGGTGCCCATGCTGGAAGCTAGGCCCAGGATTTGGGAATGGAGAAGTGTGCAGGATTCTGAGGTCATCTTTGCTACTGCTAGATTTATTCCAAGTGGAAATAGGTATACTGAAAAGGGAGTGAGGGCTGGGCTTTGGACTAGATCTGGAGGAAATGAGTATTACAGAGAAGAAAGGATAATTTTGGAAAAAAAATCTGAAAGCTTGGGAACTAGAATAACTGCCTCATTGCTGGGGGAAGGAGGAAAGGGAAACAAAGGTAAAATTGTGGGTCTCTCCTTGACTTATACAAACAACTTTGGTGGAGGCCAAGGGGAATAGTAGTGAATATTTTGCACTGAGTAACCTCAGACACTTCCTTTGTTGTCTTTTTTCCCTTCAAGGATTAAAACCAGAAGGAATAGATCAAGCAAACATTTGGAATCATAGAATATCTCAAACTGGAAGGGACCCATAAGGATCATGAGTTCAACTTCCTGCTCCTCACAAGACTACCTAAAACTAAACCATATGACTAAATAATTTAATGCTTGCCAATGAAGCTTGAGAAATCCTAGCAATTAGCCTGGTGGTGACCATAAACCTACATAACTCTCAGCTTTCCAATGTCCAAAAGAAAAAAACAAGGTGGGTAAAAGACTTAGACGGGCACAAGTTTGAACGTTGCACTAAGAAGTGTGAAGTTATGGCTAAAGACATCAAGGACTGACCATTTTAGAAGCTAAAAGCTGTGAGCTGCTTTCAGTAGAAGGCTCTGGTTGCTTTTGTGGTATGAAGTATATAATAATTAAATTGCTTAAAAGTTAAATAGAAACCACTTGTTTGTTAAGAAAAGAACATGGCAAACAAAAGTATCCATTGAGGAAAGTTACAATATTGCTAGAATGAAGTCTTTAATAAAAATTGCTTTCCAAAATTAGTCTCACATTTAGTTACTTTAAAAGTATTTAAAAAATAAAGAGAGGGACTGTGAAGCTTGTGTTGTTATTTGCCTATAAAATAGGTACTTTTTTATTCAGATAAGCTTGTATTTTCCAATTGGTGCCATTTTTTTTTCTTTACACCAAGTTAACATCACCGTCAAGCCAATAGCTGCACATCCTCAGGAGAATACTTACCCCCTTCATAAAAGAAGTTAACTATGAAGAGAATCCAATGCTGATGTTAAATCAGGGCTTCATTCACTGAGTGTTGAATTACCGAGTAAATATGAGCTAAGGATATGCTTTGCATACTGAAGCAGTGAATTGCTTCCTAAGGTGAGATACTTCTGTGCTTCCTCTATTAGCATATTGTTGCTTTGTTTGGTATATCCTGCTATCTTAAGCTCTTTTTCAAAGTATGTTATGAAATGCTCAAAAGACCTGGGTTGTATATAGAATCTTTTAATGAAGAAATAACATTAAATTCTCCTGACAGATATTTCAGGAACTACTCATGGAAAAGTCCTCTTAGATAAAATATGGTAAAGACACTATCAAAAATTGGAGAAACATCAATGAATGAATAAATAACTCACCGTGTCGGCAATTTTCAATGTGCCAGACAGAAAATTATAAACAGAGACCTGAAGACACAGCCCAATACAGTACTAAGAAAGTGCCATGTGCCAAGTCATTAGTCTACACTCCAGCAAAAATTACTGCCTCAGTAATAAGGAGATTGTAGACTTCGATCTATATCATAATTAGGTGAACCATGCCCAGAGGAGGACCTTTGTATTTCCTTTGCATCATTGTGAATTTGGCTTGGTGGCAATCTGTACTAAGACCTGTTAATTATGCAGGTCATGCAACCATTCTCCTACAGAAAGAAATCAGGCACGTATGAATTTGTAGGTCATTAAAGCTAGAACACTTGCTTTTACACTAAGAAAAAAATGTGTTTTACTGCCTACAGGTTAGGGTGCTGTGGTTCTCAAATAGTGGTATTTACATTACTTATGATTCACCAAGACTTCTTTGTTAATCCCCTGAATGATACATATAACAAAAATAAACAGCAGAAAGTTAGGAAGAGAGATGTTCTATCAGCATCACCTATTAGAATTCTGCCAGACTAGAGGAAAAAGGGTCAATTGGACCAAAAAATGTAACCTCAATATTTATTTTAGTGCTGAAAATAACCAAAAAGAGCCAGCAGTGTATGTGAAGTATTTATTAAATTAATATTAGATATAGTTTATTGTTTATTATAACATGTAGCATATTCCTAGTTTGTACAAATTAATATTTTTGGGGGCACTAACATTCTGAACCAATTGCTGCTTTCAGGTGTCAGTTTGGACTCCTTTAAAAACTGTCACAACAANCTTTCTTTCTTTCTTTCTTTCTTTCTTTCTTTCTTTCTTTCTTTCTTTCTTTCTTTCTTTCTTTCTTTCTTTCTTTCTTTCTTTCTTTCTTTCTTTCTTTCTTTCTTTCTTTCTTTCTTTCTTTCTTTCTTTCTTTCTTTCTTTCTTTCTTTCTTTCTTTCTTTCTTTCTTTCTTTCTTTCTTTCTTTCTTTCTTTCTTTCTTTCTTTCTTTCTTTCTTTCTTTCTTTCTTTCTTTCTTTCTTTCTTTCTTTCTTTCTTTCTTTCTTTCTTTCTTTCTTTCTTTCTTTCTTTCTTTCTTTCTTTCTTTCTTTCTTTCTTTCTTTCTTTCTTTCTTTCTTTCTTTCTTTCTTTCTTTCTTTCTTTCTTTCTTTCTTTCTTTCTTTCTTTCTCCTTCTCCCCACCCCCCACTCCACCCTGTTGGGAGGCAGGGAAGGAGGGAGGGAAGAAAAGGAAGGAAGGAAGGGAGGGAGGGAGGCAGGGAGGCAAAGGTGAAAAGGGCATTAAAAAATATGTGATGACTCCATAATTGTTTCTTATGATTTAGATAAAAAAATAATAGGTGTCCTCAAGACAGAAACCAGGTGGATTTAATTTGGAGACACTGATATTTTTCAGGCTTTTCTGAAAAAATGTGATCTGATTCTGTTGTCTTGTCTTTCTATATGTGATGTAGGTAAGGACCTATCTTGTTGGAGGAGTTGAGTCAATATGAAACTTGCACAGACAGAATTAAACATGCTTTCCTTTCTTGTACAACAGGATAGACAATTTCATTAATGGCAGTTCTTTTTCCTGATAAAAACACACCAGATTCTTCCCCTGGCTGCACACAGATCTATACTGCTGTCATCAAGCTTATTTAGTGAATAAATTTGACCCAATGCTTTCAATTCTGNCATTGATAGGATCCCCTCTCAGTCTTCTCTTCTCCAGGTTAAACAGAAACAAGTGTTTCAGTCTTTCCTTTTAAGAAAGATGCTTCAGTCCCCTACTCATCTTTGTAGTCCTGCATTGGACTCTCTCCAGTAGCTCCTTGTCTCTCTTGAACTGGGGAGCCCAGAACTGGACCCAGTACTCCAGACATGGCCTTACAAGGGCAGAGTAGAGTGGGAGGAAAACCTCCCTCAATTTGCTGGTCATACTCTTTTTTATGCACCCACTTACCTTACAGAAAAGATAAGATTCTTCTGAATTGTAACCCTAACATTCTGTGATTCATTTTCCTTATTCTGTTCTTGAGATAACTCGTTAAATTAATCCTGTCTTCTCTGACTTTATGGTGTCTTCATATTTAAATGCTGATTTTGTGAACATCTATTTCAATCACAGTTGAAACCCCATTATTTTTATGAGCCTTACATATTTTAGATAGATTTACTGTTGACCTTTTTTTTGAAATTGAATGTTTTTGTTGTAACTAACATTTCTGTAATTGATATTGTTGTTAGTGCCATCAGGGTACTTCCTTTAATGAAATACTGTGTCTCAGCTGATAATCTTGCTTAACCATACTAAATCTGATAAATACTACTTAACTTTTCTTGGCTTTGAAACAAAAAGTATCGTTAAACCTTTCAATACTAGACAACTATAAATTGCCACTCAATTCAAGTACATCACCGGCATAGTTTTTAGTTTCTTACTTTCTTATTTCCTGTTGTTTCCTCACTTTCACTTGCCATCAAATAATAAAAATCAGACAATTATGCTGTTTAAGTAACTGCTATGTGACTGCTTCAAAATCCAACACTTAGTCTAAGATGAATGAGGAACTATTTTTTATCTGCTGAAAAAAAAAATGCTTTCTCATATAGAAAAGCAGTATGGATGAAATTGATTTCCAGTGTGCAGAGAACTTACCTGAATCAGAGGAAGTGCCCACTAAAAGTTTTGTTCCATGACATATGTAGCCTGGCATACTGACTGTGAGGTACTTTTTAGTTTTCTCTAAAGCACAAACTACTCTTACTAAGCATCCATCAGCTGTTTTGTTTTAAATCCAGGTTCAAATATACAGCTTCAGAGAAATAGTATGAGTCACTGACAATTTTCACCTTAAGGCTGAGTTCAACTCAGTCATCCTTAAAAAGAAAATAAACAAAATGTCCAGTGAAAGTGGAGAATATTTTAAAGCCTTCAATTTAATGAGCGTGTGAGATGAATTCTCTATGCATCCTGCAGCAGGCAGTCAGAGTTTTACATATGGGCTAGTGCATCCCTTTGGTGGTCAGGGGAGGCTGCTCCATTTAAATCCTGTTAGACAATATGATGCAAATGTAAATCTGGTGAATTATAGGGTCCTCTTTAAACAACTGCTCCTTCCTTCCTCTTTATTTCAGTTAATATATGGGTAGAATCACATCATAGGTATAAGATGAAAGAAGCAGAGGGCTCTTATTACAATTTCCTATTGTTAGAGTTGCTTTATACTCATGACTATAAAATCATGTTAATAAT
>VYZX01009969.1:89734-117296 GCA_013401335.1 Brachypteracias leptosomus | reverse complement strand
AAGGTAGAGAGCCCTTGTACTATCCTCATCATCGTTTATTATCTCTACTAAACCAAGTCAAGTGTTATTTAATTAAAAAGAACATGTAAGGATAGGTCAGACAGCTCAAGCAACAAGGCAGTTCCTCAGTTTGCTTGAGATGCTACAAAGCTCGGGGGTCAGGAAGGAGGCACTGCAATGAATCACCTGTTGTTCAGAAAGCCACTTATCCCAGGGAGAGTGAAGGAAATGGGTGGGATAGCCTGGTCTGAGGCTGCAGTTCTGGATCTAAGCAAAGGCTGTTCAAAGGGTTTGAACATAGACTGTAGTTCCACTTCACTGACCTAAAAGACATTTTAGGAACTGAAAAGCATGTGCATTCCCACTAGTTTTCTGGCAGATGTCATCCTCCAGATATATTGAGCCATTTTCTAGATGCAGTAATACGAAGTCAGAGAGCTAGATCCTTGTGCTGGATGCCATCAGATCTCAAGAAAAGATGGGACACTAGCCAATCATTGGAGGTGTAGGACTTCATTTGTTCTTTATCCTTAGAAGTATTAATCCTGAAGCTCCTTGCTTTTGCTGGAGACCTCTCTAAAGAGTGGAGAAGCAATAGAAACATTGACCTGAACCTTTAGTGTGACCTACAAAGAGAAATAATTTCATCTCTTTCTATTGACAAAGAATTCAGGTTAAGTGATCTATTCACAATGTAGGATCTGAGGCTTGCTGAAATCAGCTGAAGAAAAACTCCACAGGATTAACAGTCTTTGGTACAAGCCCAAAATGATGAAACTTTTGTGGTGGTGAAGAGGGGAACCCTTCCAGTCATTCTGCATAAAATTATGGTTTTGTTTTGTTATAGGTTTGTTATTAAATGCCTCAAACTCTAAGAAAAAAAAAAATATTTCTATTAAGAATCCAGAAAGGCATAGCACATTTATTACTGATGAGAAATTCCTCCTCAAATCTTCAGTATTCTCAGGAGCTTTCCCTAAATGCCAGTAGAAATAATATGATATAGTCTCAATAATTGTTAAGGTAATAAAAAAGAAGCAAGATGAAACCATTCCATATCTTTTTGTGTGTCAGAAAAGGAGAAAAAGTCCTCATACACAATTGTTTTCCATCCACAGGTCAGCCTTGATCTCTGCAAACTGAAGTTTTAAGCCCAAAGGATATTATTTCCTGGAAGTCCTAAGCACCTGCAAATAGACACTTAAGATGAAAGTACCTTCTCAAACATCAGTGACTATAATTAGTTCATGGAAGTGACCAAAATATTTAAATGAGGATTAATTATAAAGATTGTGGAGATGACTTCAGGAAAGTGAATTGTAATCTTCAGAATTAAGGCAGAAATAAAAATCCAGCCAGAATAAAAAAAAAGAAGTACTTTAATAATACTTTATGTTTTTCCTCAAAGTGGCTTCAAAGGTATATGGATAGCAATCATTGCACGCACTGAATTTGGGATGTGACATAGCAGCACATTGGTACCAGCAACCCCTACTGTTCAGCCTGGGGATGACAGAGAGCCTAGCACCATCAAGAGCACTGGTCCCCTTGACATCCATGGGCTTTGAGGTATAGAGAAGACAGTGATGAATAAAGGCTTCTCCATTTTATTCATAATTCTTCCACCTAGCCACTTTCTAATTGTACAGTTTTGCTAGTACCTAGGCTCTTGCTCCTATATATGGTGAGAATTGATGGATTTCTTCATCTTGGGTCTCCCACTCACTCCAAACCCCTAGTTCTTTTAGTGCATTAAAGGTCAGGCTTCAAGCAATTTTCTTGCCCAGATACTTCTTATTCACTCTCAAGTGCTTTGTAATTAGATCATACAGCACTGTGATGTATGTGAAAGGCAATTTATAAATCAGTATGTAATAACAGCATAACAATACTGCATCTATTTGTTAAAAAAGAGGGAGGGTATTCTGGCTATCCAGAACATAATTTCCCCAAGGTGAACCTCAGGCAGGACATCAGGCCTAATGAACACCATTACTATGGGTAAATTGCCATTCATATTAAGGAGAGAGTGCTGCAAAGGCCTGAAGCACAGAACCAGGCACTCTGTCACCCTGGTTTTGTGCCTGGAGTTGCCACTTACATTATGTGTGAATTTATAAAGTCACTTGGAAGTCAAGAGCCAGACTTTTAAGGGTGTCAAGATGTCTAAGGGTAATCAATAGGCACAAAGATTTTTACACCTATCACCAGCTGCAGTGAATGAGAGAAGGTGCTTAAGTGCTCTTTGGACATCCTGATGACTCTGAAAACCTGACTTTTCGTTTCACCTTTGCTCTTGTTTCTCTGTGCAGCAGAACTAATACTGCCTGCCTGGAAAAGGGCTGAGAGTTTTCACCCTGTCATAAGCGCATTTAGATCTGTGTCAGAAAGGTGCTGTTTAAAAAGCAGGTGTTACTGTATTTGCAGGAAGTGTTAATGGCTACCACAATCCAGCCTTTGACATAGAGGTGACTACAAACATAGCTACTGAGGAATTAAGTCATCCTTCCCTAGATAAGCCTACCTGGTATGATGCCATGTTATGCAGAGATACTTAGGCACACCCTGAAGCAGCTAATTCTGGCAGCAAGAGCAGCCCAGTGTCTCGAGACCCCAATCTGAAGAGTCACTTTGGTGCAGTGTCACACCTGGTTGTGGTCCAGGCACACTGGGGAGAAGCTTCCCAAGCACCTTTAGGCCACAGGGGGTGGGAGGCTTTAGGGACAGCCTCCCAGCTTTGAGCAGTAATAAACACCTGCTGTGCTGGGTATTCCTCTGCTGTAGCAGCAAACACATGCAAAGTGTTTATTTGGTCAACTCCACAGGTAGAAGAGTTAGAGAAGTGATCGTCAAGGGCTACATCAAATCTTGGAAGCCTTGGAAGTGAAAGGAAGATGCCCACCATTTCCAATACACATACATGCATATTTTCTCTTTCCTGTGTTCAGTTCTGTGCAGTTCCATGCTTTCATCTTCCTAAACACAGCAGTTCCAGTGACAGGGTACTTCCTACCCTCAGGCTGGGTGCTGAGTGCTATATACTGAGTTACCCATGTACAGTCAGGACAGTTTAACTGCCTGAACCTTCAGCCTTAGCTGTGAGATCATCTGCTGATGGTGTGTCCACAAGCCATAAAACCTGCCAGTTATAATATTCATCTTTGTACCATGGATTTAGAAGGAATAAACTTAAATAAGATGAATTAAGACTTTAATGCCCTTAAAATGGCATGTTTAAATGCTCATCATTATAAATGAGGTATTCTTTCGGAGCTGGGAGAATGAGGATTTCTTCAAGACTTCAGCTGAGTACATGCTGGGGTCCTGGTCCTCAATCTCCCTCCCCATGAGAAACAGACCTGCACACAGCAAGCGGGCTGGATATATGGGTGTTGTGCAGGAGAGACTGCTTCAATCCTTTATCCTCACTGAGGAAAGCTAAAGGAGAAAGTCCCGCTTTCCCTCCATTGCTAGCCTGCACTCTGGTTGCATCAGAGGAAGGAGACACAAAAGGGGTTGATCTGTGCTGCTATTGCTTTGTGCTTGGGTGCTAAGGACCAGGCCAGGGTCTGCTAGCAGTGCATGTATGACAACACATGGCTTCAAATGTGGAATACAAGCACATGGGTTGTTGTATGGGAACTGCACTAAATCCAGCCTGGGTCCATGTTCTTAAACTCTGTTGCAGAGTGGTTGGTACATGTTAGTCTGGGTTCAGTGCTCTATCTCAATTATCTGGCTCTTGGAGCCAGATATATACATATGACAAACAAAGCAGGTGCTTCATAGGTTATCCTTAATTATTCCCTTTCCCAGCAACTCTGGGAGAGGGCATTTTGCTGGAAGAGGATCAAACACAGTCTTCTCTCAGGCCTTAGCCACTCCGTCTCAGATGTAACTTGGTCCATCTGTAGACATTAAAGGTCTGTATATAAGAGGTCTGGTTCGCTATCTTCACCAAGCAGATCAGGGAACTGATCTGAAGGTCAGGGAGTGCCTCAAACTTCAGCAAATGATTAGAAGAAGTAGTGCCAGGATGAAGAGATCAACCCCAGTGCCTGAGATTGCATTTGAACAGAGTGGGAAAGTGATTCAAGGCCCATGGATTTAGTCCCAGCTGTTTGCATTGGGTACCTGACCAGAGCATGCCATATAGCCCTTTGTAGCATGTACATGTGGGTTACCTCTCACAGAGACCAGGAGGGCAGGTAGGAGTCCAATACCCAGCCTGGACTCCAGCAGCATGGAGTCAGCTTGTGGCTGGGGTATCTATTGGAAAATCTTCTAAGCTCCTGGGTAAGTCTATCGCTTCAGAACACAGCTTCCATATCACTAATGCATCACATGTGACACCCCCAGTCTAATATGAGCTTTTGAGATGGATCACCTGGATGATCTCCTGGATCCCTCTGGGTCAGCAACTTCTGACAGCTACCAGGCTGGCCAGAATTGGAGGTAAAGGCTCTACAGATAGATAGCTCATGCCTGAGCCACATATTCCTCTGTGAAACCACAGATTAAATAAAATAATTCTATTGATTTATTTTTTTTTTCAGTTTGCTGCTGTCAACGTTGCTTCCCTCTGTATTTCTTTTTTCTTTTCCTGTCTACCTAACAAGGTTTCTGAAGTCTTCCTGAAGTGTCAGCAAATAACAGTTGTGTGTGCATTTCTCGGTGGTGCAAAATCTTCCCCAGTGCTTAGACAAACCTCCTGGCTTTTCAGGCAGAAATATTTGTCCCCTGGGCTTTGATCTTTGTCACTTTTAAGCTCTATCCCATCTCAGAAGCTTGGATATATTAATTCACTAAGTCACAAAGAGTTTTTAATAGCATTGAGCTCTATAAGAAGTTTATGGCTGAAGGCCCTGTGTAAAAGCAAGAAGTTCTGCTTGTGTGATAGGCAGTGTTCAAGCATGAGATCAAAGATGGTGTGGAGGCTGGACAGTGTCAGTTACATCTCACACATGGACAGCTGCATACTAGCAAATGGTTAGATGTTTTGACAGAGATGTGTTACTACTGAAGTCACATGAAGGAGGCAATAATTAATCTCTGGTGAAAGAAAAATACCTGTGCAGATTTCAGAGCTGTGTTTTGCTATCGTGGTAAGTAAAGAGACATTAATAAAGGTTTCCCTCCATATTTCTCCTACATTACCTGTTCTGTCCCCAGAAATCACACTTCTAGGCAGAAGGCAGGCTTAAGTATTTTGGTACAAGGTGTTAAGTACAACATAACTGGATATTATGCCGTATCTTTTTACCACTTCCAGCGTAAACAACATTACCTTCACCTAAAAATGCTTCTAAAATATATTTAATCAGAGAAGCTATTAGACTTGATTATGCTGGGTGAAGATTCATAGGCAAATGGAAGCCCCTTCCTGTCTTAGAGTTACTAGTTTCTCAGTGAAGCTCCTTCCCTGCTGGTTTGCATGAATAGGCTTTGTAGGAACCAACAGGTTTGCATGGGAAAATAATCAACAGAAAAGAATAGATCAGAGGGAGGACAACTGCATACGGAGAGGTTGTGTCTAGGTCACCCAAGAGCTAGGCACTTGCTCACGACAAATGATGCCTTGAGGCATGCCTTGTACGCCTTGAGGAGGAAGAGCAAGAAATCCTACACTTCATGAGCTTCCTGAGAAATAGGCAGTTCTTGGAAAGCTTCACCATTTTTGTCTTTTGTCCAGACATCCCTTATGAACAGCTATCCCACTTTAGTAGGTGTGACTTAACAAGAGAGTTCCCTACTGCGTGTACTGGCAGCCCCTAAGAGTTTACCCCACTACCGAGTACTTCAAGGAGTGACAGCTTCTCATTTCAGGCAGGATGAGAGATCTTTTTATCTCATCTTTGCAGTTGGTGGGTGGTCATCTTGTTGAGATCATGTCATCCTCACCTCCCTTCAGAGATGCCAGGGAGAAAGCAGCAGAGAGAAAAGGTTCAGTGTTTCCAAGGTCCTGCTTGATAAATAAGCTTCCTAAGTGGAAGTTTAGAGCCCCTTGTCACCATGTTCACAGCATATTGAGATGCTTTACTGCGCTGTGAGAACATGAGAAAGCTTCTAGGAAGGAAAGAGCATACAGCTCCAGTGCTAGGAAGCCAGCAACTAAGCATGTGTGCAAGTATAAGGAAAAACAATTTTCACTCTTCACTCTGATAATTCTCTCATATGTCCCTCTCATGTCACCTTTTTAACAGCTTTCTACGTGCTGAAAGATTCATGCATCTCCCCATCTCTAACTACGTCAGCTCTTCCTTGCTTTCAAGTTTTGCCACATATTTCCCATTTCTCATTATTCTCCTTAAGGCAGCTTCCCCAAGCGCTCCAGCTCTTTCCCTCCCTGAGCCCCTCGTGCAAATGGCCTTCTGGGCCTTGCTAGTGCTTCTTTCAGCACTTCTTTCGCAGAAGAAGCCTATCCTACAATCAGATGCATCAGGCTGCAGACTTACAGTTAGTCTAAGAGCCACTAAAGAGCTTTCATACTTGCTTGCTGTCTTGCTGCCTATCCAATTACTCCTCATTTTGCCATCCATTAGTCTCCCATTCCTGTGTGTTTACTGATTTGCACTTGCTGATTTCATGCCAGCTCTTAAGTTTGTCAGCATCCTTACCATTGCATCCCTGTCTTTCAGTATGCTTGTAACCCTTCCAGTTTGGTGCTACACTCAGGTCCATTAGGTGTACCCCTTATTGTTGCATCCCAGTGTGCCCCAGAGGTCAATGGAAATTCTGTATAAAGCTTGACAAATCACTGAGTAGGCAACTCAATCACTTTATAGCAATTACATAATTTAGAAAATAAGAATTTATAGCATGTTCAGAGACAGTAAGTTTAGGAGAGGCCTCTAAAAGCCATATTGTCCATTCAGGATCTGTTCCTAGGATTTAAGCTATTTTTGATGGATGATATATAGTCCACTTTCAAAATGCCTGGTGCTGAGCTCTACACAGCCTCAAAAGGCAATATCTTGGTCTCTATTCCACCACTCCCTAGCTCTACATTCCTTGTTGGTTTTACTGTGAGAAAATGTTTCCTAATAGTTAGCATATGTCACATTTCCTTATTTGATATGTTCTGATACAAACAAAATTTCTAGGTAAAAGATGCCCAGAAATGTTAATGTTGGTTATTATAAGGTATGCCTGTAGCAATGTGTGTAGTCACTTGTATGTTCCCTTTAGTTTGGCTGGACACAAACCAGGCCTGATTAAAGAGCCATAGAGCCACATTAATGAGGTTCTTCATCCAAGGTTTGAAGCTTTCTGGGAAGATGGTGGTATAGCCAGGCCATAAATGTCTTTTATTTGGTTATCTGCAGTAAATATGCAGCAAGAGTATGCATGCACTAATTGTGGAATGCATCTACATCTAAACATGACTGTACTTGTTGGACCAAATAATTGTTTAGTGTATATGTTATTTGTGACAGTGCCTAGAGTGGATATCAGGGAGATCTTAATAGCAGGACAGATATATTTGTTCTTCACCTATTACTGTTCTAGCTCTAACTCTTTCAAACTCAGGGACTACCCATAGAAATATCTACCACAGAGAGTGGAATGACATCTGACTTCTGTCTTGTCCTGGATCTACACTTTGATTTTTGAACAGAAAGAACACGTGAAAACTTCCCTTTTGCTAATCTTGAAGCAAGAAGGATTAATAAACTCAGAATTTCCAGGGAAATCTTACTCCATTGAAGTCTCATAATTTTTCATTTCCTGCCTGCAACATTCCTGAGGCATGCAGAGCTACAAAGTCATACTTGTGAACTCCCCATGCATGATGGAGCAGGGTCCCCCACCCAGATGCTGGGGCAGGTTCTCTAAATGTTTAAGAGGGGAGTTATGGTTTTGAGATTTCTTATCACTTTCCATTTTTTTTTCAGAGGCAGAAGTTTTATTGAAAAAAATCCACAACTGAAAACCAATAGTATCTGCTCAAGCTCTTACAGTTTTAAGTAGTATGTTGCCCAAGACTCTAGGCAACAGAGTGACATCAACAGAGTTACAAAGACCAAAACCAAAGCTGAACTTCAATGTAGATTTCTACAGTGGTTTTTCTGGCACTCTAATGACTGTAACATCTTCATATATATTTTGACCATAGAAAGAATTCAGATTATTTAAAAAGATGTTTCTCCAGAGTTCCTCAGTCTACTCATGCTTCTACTGTTTCATGAAGTCACCCATTTCCCTCTGACAGTACAGTGCTTCCTCTTTCTGAAGACAGTTCATCCCTGGCTGCAAGAGCCGTGGGAGGCACAGGGGAGGATTTGGCAAGCAGTGGGAGGTGGTGATCACTCTGCTGACTACAGAAGGATTGAGACCTATACTAGACACCTTTCAGATGGTTAAACATAGGTGAGATTAATCGGTAGGCATCCTAAACGGTCCCTTTGTCTCTTCTGTTTTCCAGGATTGCCAAAACACATTCCATGGAGCTGGAAATACACAGCATCAGCCTCCCGGAATGGGGAGTCTATGCCATGAAGACTCATTTTCCCCACACCACAGGGACACTATTGCTTGCTCTTTCTCTAGAACCGGGAAGGGAGGATTTTATTTGTTGCCATTCAAGCCAGCGAAAGAGACCAGCTGTGCAACAGAAACTGAGTGACAACCTGATCCACTGAGACCAGTAGAGAAGAAACATTTGGCAGGTGTAAGACAGAAGTCATTTTAATTAGGTAAAAACCTCTGGGAGATTTTTACACTGCATCTCCCTCAAGCATTTCCAATGCCAGTGCTTACATAAGGTTGGCATCTGGCACCCTCTGTTTTCTGAAGGAAGGTGCAGTACTGATGTACTAGGGGTTCATGATTCCTCCTGGTTTTGTTCCAGCGAACTGCTGGTGGGGTGTCGCTGCAGCAAGTCTGGTCTGAGAACACATTTAACCTAGCAGTGCACCTTTCGCTCTTAACCCTTTGCTGCCTTGGATAGTTGTTCTGCCTTGCTTGCTCTATTTTATTACCCAGGAAAAAAAAAATACACAGAAGACATTATGGCCAAATTGCTGAAATCCAGTGAAACTTTCCATTTCTTTTCACAGAGCATTTTTCTATGCTTTGTCATCTTTACCTGAGAGCTTCTTGTGTGGGTAGGATTGGAGTTCATAACACTAATTAAACTCTCAGGACATGAATAGAACCTGAAGATGGGCTGTCAGTGATATCAAACTGGTGTCTATAATCCTGGGCAAATGCATAGATTTGTCTCATTTATTTATTTATTTATTAAGTTGAATCTACTTCCTTTAAGTTTCTCCCAGGAATTCAATTTTTAGCATATCTTTTCACACCTAAGGAGGCTGGAGACATTGATCTTTTAACCTTACACCTTGCAAGTCACATAAGGCTCGTAGGGATTATGCAGACTCTAGACGCAGCTGCTGAGCTTCTCTCAAAGTAAAGTGTGCAGTGTCACCTTCAATTTGTTCTCCCAAACCCAACTGATTTCCTAGAGGAAAAGATACATTTTCTTCTGTTTGAAGGGAAAATGGTGGGGCAGATTTTAAGTTTTGAAATGGTGGGAGGTGTGAGTGGAAGAACAAGGCGTAAGAGGAAGAAATGATCATGGATAACTCAAAAGTTTATACAGGTAAATGATTCATCTCACTTATATCTCATAAACATTAATCTTAAAAAAAAAAAAACAACACCAAAAATCCAAACAGATGTATTGCTAGAAATCAAAAGTCACTCAGTGGTAGCAAAATTCAGTTCAGGCTGCTAATTTGTAAACTAATGAACTCTTTTTGAACATAAAAGCTACATTAGATATCTATTAAGTACTAAGAGAGAAGGCAACCAAGTCAGAGACAACATTATGCCTTAATCTCCCACACACCAGATACTATATGCACTTGAGAATGTGGCAGAAGGAACCATGATATTGCCCCATTATAAGCTATAATGGAAAGGAAATTAGACATAAAGACATTACTTGACTTAAAACCCAGAGCAACAACACCATGAACTGGAGAGCCTGGAGTTCTAAAAATAATGTATCTGAGTCTCTCCCAGTTTACTGGGAAGTTTCAAACAAAGATGTGTTCCAGGAGGAAAGAGGGCCACAAGGACCAGCTGATGCTTGCTGTCGTCTGTGTGTTTCCTGGACTGCAGCTCTGTCAAACCACACACGCCATGTGATGATTTGCACAGTTGATCTCTCTCACATTACTTTGGCCTCTTTCTCACCCCAGGACTCCCGTGTATAGCCACAATCCACAGCATCCTGCAGTCAGACAGAGGCTGTGGCACTGCTCTGCAGCCGGTCTGTGCCATCCTGCAGGGCAGAAGCTTCAAAGGACCCCTGATGAAGCGTATCCTGTTGTGGTGGGTTTACCTTGGCTGGGTGCCCGGTGCCCACCCCTAGTCCCTCTATCACTCCCCCCCCCCACCCCAAAACCTTCGTCAGCAAGGCAAGCGGGGAGAGAATAAGATGGAAAGGAAAACCCGTGGGTTATGATAAGAAGCAGTTTAATAAACAGCAGAGAAAGCAAGGTCATGCATGTGTGAAGCAGAAGAAAGCAAAGCTGTTACTCTCTATTTCCAATCCGCAGGCGGTGTCGGGCCTGTCCCGGGAAGCAGGGCTCCAGAACGCGTACTGGTTGCTCGGAGGACAAACGTCTTCCCCCGAATCCCCCCCGTCCCCCTTCCTTTATAGTTGAGCTGACGTCATATGGTATGGAATATCCTATTGGTCAGCTCGGGTCGGCTTTCCGGGTTGTATCCCCTCCCAGATCTTGCCCCCCCCCGTACCTTTGGTGCCGTGTGGGCACTGATAGTCATAACAAGGGTGTGTGTTATCAACACCCTCTGGGACCTAGTTCTGCAGTATGAGGGCTGTATGGGGAAAATCAGCTCAGACAGACCCACTACACCTGTGCAGTGATGGCATGGTGGTGTGGACCATGCTCAGTCATATGACCCAATATAGCACTGCTTAGGCCACTGTGACTCAAAAGCTGTGAGAGCCCTTATTCATAAGAGGTCAAGGGACTAAGACAGCCTTCCATGTACAGCAGAGCAGTCTGAGAGACTTACTATCCTACAGAGGCCTTTCCACGCCACCTGTACCATAGCCTAGGACCCATTTCTGTCTAACTCTCCTTCTTCAGCTTCAGGCAGTCAGAGGAGGTTTTTTACAGTGTCCCAGAGAGGCAATGATATTGCTAAGAAAAGTTGAATGAGAACAGAAGATACAAAAGGGTGGGGGGAAGAGTGGGCTGTTAGGAAACTTGTGCTCCAACAGCAAGATGCCTTAAGATGCAAGATATCATTTTCCTGAGGAATGGGTGAAGAAGTGACTGCTTAAGAAAAAGCAACTAGGAGGAAGTGTCCTGGCCATTTGAACAAGCGAGACAAGACAATTCAGTGCATCCCTTCCACATCTATTTGCTGGAGCTTGAAAATTCATTTATAGATCCACATTTAAAAAACCTCAAATATACAGAACTTTAGTTTCAGAGTGTAACTTCAATCTCAGAAACTTAACTTGGTCTCAAACCAACAAGTATGGTTCTTTGTAAAACCAATCATATTAAAGTCTCATATAGCTACAAGTGTCTGAACTGGATGGCTGCTGTCATTCTCCAACACACACAGTAGTACCCTGTTTGAGTGCTACCTTGAGTTTGGACCTGAAGCAATCAAAGTCATCTGAAAAAGGCTCCATTGGACAAAGCTGCTTGGGCTGCCCTCATCAGGGAAGTGGAGGCTGCTCTGGGCCACATGCCTCTGAATTGTCTTCTGATGATTGCATCACAAAGAGCCCTCAGGCTTGTAACAACAAATCAAGCAGAGTTTAAGGGAGCCTTAAATTTAAGGGAAGCCTTACTTGGTTTGAAAGCCTCAGTAGACACTTCTGTTTGGTTGTTCAGAGGTTTCCTTTTGACTCCTGAAGGCTACTTCTCTGCAGCAGTGGAAAGGACCTTCAGAGTTTCCTGTGAGCTTTTTTTCTTTCAAATACATCTTGTCTCTTCAGCTTGTTTGTCATTCAGACAGCAGTCGCCAGGGAAATGCTATAGACAGCAACAGAGGATTTGCAGAGACCAGCAAGGGCTAGATCTTTCACGGGAAAACACCCATTCATTCTGCTTTCTGCTTTTCTATGGCATCTTGGTGTGTTTCAAAGGCTTGCCTGGAACAAACTGGAAAATGAGCTTTTTGAAAGTGTTATTCTGGCACAGATCTTTTGGAGAAGAATTTTCAAAGAGAAGAACAGAATTGTGATCTGGGAGGGCTTTGGTGTAATGTTGCCTGGGCAGGAAAATGGTGGGGAGGAATAGGATTTTCCCATCAATGAAAAAGAGCAAGCTGCAGAAGAACAAAAAAATGAGTGCAATTGTATCACAGGAATGACCAGACATTATGTGACCATCATGTGGAGAAGATAAACACAACAGAGCAACCCATTAAAGTTGAGCCTCATGGTTATTTTCGGATAGGACTCCCAGAATTATTTTCTTTATTTCAATTTTTCTTAGTAAAATCAGTAGTGTTTCCCAAGTCACTTGAACATCAGGGTTTTGAGATGCCTGCTCTGGAGAGCTCTGCTTGGTCTGAACACCTTTCCTTTACCATTCCCAGAGCTAGCAGATGCTAGGTGTTGTAGTGTTTCATGGATAGGTGGCCAAGACAAAAGGAAGTGGACAGGAAATTTGTTTTCTTTTAGGCTGTGTTAGAAAATCAATGCAGTCTCCTGACACACTTTTATTCCATTGAACTGACAAAAAAAAAAAAAAATCTTCTGCTAAAAAAATTATGGCCAGTTTTTAGTGAAGGACAAGAGGAAGACATAGATAAGGTCTGTGAAAGGTCACTGGGCATGAGGCTTGGCTGTTATCCAGCATGTGGTAAGATGAAATAATTAGAGAGGAACTTCTACTCTAAGGAAGTGGTTCTGGTGTTTAGTATATTGTCTCTTGGCTGCAGACAACTGCCCATGAAAGATTATTTCACTGGAGCTATCCAAAAGGTTTCTTTTCTGTCTGAGTCTGCCTCTCCAGAAAGGTTATACTAAGGTCAGATTTTCTGCATCCTTGGGGAAGTTGGAGCTTCAGAACAGCCCGAGGAGTATCTAGGACAGTGGTTTGCAGCCTGCAGGCTATGGTCCCCTGGGGCTTGCTGCTGTTTCTAAGGGACTAGTGAAAGCTGGCTCAGAATAGAAAGGTCTTGAAGCAATTTTTCAGGAGTCTGAAGCTCTGCTAGAAAACTGCAGGGAGCCAAAAGTTATCACTACAGAAATAATCATGGAATTAAAGCATGAGCTTGATTCAAGCACTGCAGGTGAGCCCTGTAGTCCCAGCAAGTCTCACATCTGAACCAGAGCTAGTCACTCCTCTCCAACACATACTGGTGCCCAGTCCCCTAGCAAGCAGATCACATGTCTCTGTGCCTCTGGCCACTTAGATACACAGAGGCTGAGCATTTTGATGTTCATTATTTGACTCCCAACAGGTTTCTGCCAGGGCTCTGCAGTCACTGAGACCCCAATTTTTATAAGTCCTTCACACACATCATTCTGACCAGACTTTCAAAGAGCTCATCTCTGCCTCCTTGGGCAGCTTTTCACCAGACCTCAGTTTGTTAGCATGGTGCACACCAAAGTCTTATCTACCATACTTGTGCCTTGAGCATGAGCTGAGAATTGCTATAACTCCAGGTACAGCATCCAGAAAATCCTCTTGGGCTCTCCAAAACCACAAGCATTCCATCTAGAGTCAGGCATGGGATGACAGTATCATCAGGTATCCATATTTGGATGAGGTATCTCCAAGGACTTCTGTGAAACTGATTAAAGTTTTGCCACTGAACTTAGTGAAAACCCCCCTCATCTCTGCAGCATCTGCTCTTCAGGAGAATAACTTGTGACTACTTAGTCTGTATAACACCTAGATCAGTCTTATTGAGACCTCTGATCAACACTGTTATATGAATATTAAACAGTAGCACTAAAAGAGAAGTGAAAGAATTATCCAAATTGAACAGTAGCAATAAAACAAGGAGTAATACTTTAAAGCTGAAAAAACCTTAAATTTACATCATTTAATTCTGTAACTGTGATTTAACTTGGTAAAGTGCTTAAGGGTGCATTTTGCATGAAAAGAGCTATAGAAGCTGAGCTTTATTGTCTCACATTTATCTTGGTTGTTAAGAAAAGTTTTCAGGGGCTGCAAGCACAACCAAAGAGTGGAAACTTTGCCAAGAAGAGAAGGTGCAATTTGGGCAAGGATAAGTCCATGCATCCTCTGCATAGTGCAGGTGCACAATGTCTATTTAAGATGATGATTTGAGAGCATGTTCTACCTTTGAAATCTCAACACATTAATTGACATATGTGGACATCACAGTGTGCTGGCTCTGTTTCTTTTATGCTGTACATCCTGTCTTGGGCATATCAGATCACGGAGGCTCAGCCAGGCTCAGGATTACTTAGACCCAGCCCAGTTTTTCTTTCATTCTTCTGAGATGTTCCTACACTGTGTGAAACATGTGCCAACTCTCTGAGAAGTTTTTTTTTCCTATGTCATCTACAGTTACATTGAAGAGCAATTTGTGTCCTCCTTTACTGTGGGTAGTAATTGAGGAAAAATTGGGGATTTAAAAGCATCAGCACTGGTAAAACACGAAACTGCATCTCCAAGTAAGTGGCAGTAGCTGTGGGTGCCCATGTCTGGCACAAGTAGGTACACGTACCCTCACAAACCTTACATTATTTTGCCCGTCCTGTGGACGATGTATGCATAGGTATTTTTATTTCACTTTATTTGGTGAAATCCAGAACTTCAGGCTTCCAAGCACTGCTGGCCTTAGGCCCTATCTCTAACTGAAGTCGGAATCCTGACTTCAAAGAAGTTAGAGATAGGGCTTTTGGTTATTATCCTATATATTTCCCAAAAGGAGCACTAACAGGGAGGAGAAGAAAGAAAAAAAAAAAAAAGGAAAAAGACATATTACCCTTTTTCCTTTGTTTGTCCAATGCCTAGGCAGACAAAACCCTGATCTCTCAATTTACTGCAGTTTTGAAATGCAATGATATAAATAGTAAATAATAATGGGTTCAGTTTGTCTCTGCATTTCCCTTGTGTAGTTTCTAAATTTAGTGCAATAATTTACTTAAAATGGGAGTAAAAAATTGTTCTGTTGAGGTGCAAATCATGTTCTGATATAGAGAGTGCAGGACTATTGCCACCAAATGATTCTTTATCACAGGTAGAAAATGGGCACTCAGAATTGTGCTTAAGGATGTCGGTCCATTCCCAGAAGTTACTGACTACCCGATCTCTTTTATAATAATGATGGTCTTTCTACTTTCTAATCAGGAATGGTTTTGAAATCCTTCAGGATCATATATGCACTTGTAGTACATTATCCTGTCACTAGAGGACTCTGTGCGATCCAGCTCACAAACATTCTTCTTGGTCTACTAGTGAGACAAAGCCGAGGCTCAAATGGTGTAGTATCTGTTAATGTTTTCTACTTCTATAGCTGTTTTTAATATATATCTCGTTTTTAATACAGCCTGATGTTTAGATGTTCTCCTGGCATTCATGAAAGATAGAAAACTCACTGATTTATTAATATTCAACAGCTAAAAATATCTCCATGTTTTGGCTTAGCAGCAATACTTCTCCCTCAATTTTTACATTTACTTTTTTTTTTTTTTTACATTTGCAATATTTTTACATTAAAATGTAAACCACAAGCTTACAGTATTTTAACTTCCATATACATTTTAACTTCCATATACCAGAGGCAATATTTGCCTTCAGTATGCTGTTCCTCCAATGAGATATTGGTAAACTACGTAAGTGTCTTCAGAGTACAACTATAAAGAAGGCTGGGATCAATATACCAAATAGACAGTTAAAAGTAAAATATTGCAGTTTTGATTAATAAGATGACACTGTGTTTCATTCATTCGTTCGTTTTCTCTTCATTATTGGCACTTGTATTTTTATCTCTTTAGCATTGTTAAGCTTTAAACCAAGACCAGTATTAGGTTCTGGCTTTTTTAGCTATTGTGTAGGTTCTTTTTCTTCTCAGGTCTCCCTAAATTCTTAATAAAGGACCATTAAATCTCCTGAGTTAGGTCTTCCTCCTTTCTTAGTAAGAACAACAACAATAACAAAACCAACAACAATAATAGTGGGATTGAGCCCTAAATCACAACATATCTAAGACATTACTCAAATAATGGTTTTGGGCTTCCTTGTCCTATTACTCTGTTGATCGTCTATCTGAAGAATGATTCCAGTTTGCAAGAAGTAATCAGCTCCTTGATATACACAAAAGCCTCCATCTCTGCCTGGCAGACTTGCTCCCTCCTCTGCCTCTGGCACAGAGGAGCCCTTCCCAGGCAAGGCCTTGACTGCTTCACCTTCTGTTTGATCACTCCTTGCTTTTCTCACATTTTTCATACTTCCCAGTTTTCCTGTCTTTCCTACCCTCTCATGCAGTGTCTCAGTGTGAGGACATTGAGAAAACATGGAGATATAGGTCTCACACAACCCGCCAAATGATGGGGGAGCAACCCCAGCCAGACCCCCTCCAGAAGATAACATTGAAGACTAGATAGGTAGGGTTTAAAACTAGGGAGATGTACTGCTAAAATGCACCTTGCCATAACAACGGGAGTCAGCTTAGAGTGCAATAGTCATCTTTCTAATCACTGGATATCATCTTTCATTTTAGCAAACTGTATTCGGCACCTCGGGAAATTTCTCTGAATGAATCACAAAAATTAATTTCATTTCTAAATTAGAAATTAAATGAATGATAATTAATTGAGCAAATAGCTAGCTCTATTACTGCTTCCCTTCCTGCTGCCTCTGGACCTCCTCCAACTCAGGCTTCCCTTCTTTTCTTGCCTTGGGATTCAGCTTGTTCCCCACAACGAGCTGCAGCTTTTCTCAGTCTCTTCTCTTGCTGGCCTAAACATTGTCTATTCCCCTGACTCAGCAGTCCCTTTCTTCCCCTTGCCCTCTTCCCTGGCTGAAAGGGAGTGCAGTGTTAAGGAAGGGTGAGTGGTCTGCAGAAATTTTCTTCCAGACCATGGCCCATAAAGTTCCCACAAGAGGTTTCACAGTCATGTGGCTTCCAAGAAGCTATCTAATATCTGCTACTGGGTGCTGAGATACATAATCAGTTCTCCTAAGTTGGTCCTGCCTGTCTTTTTTGTCTCTGATACCCAAGCAGAGTGAGTAATGAGGTCCTCATTTTTGCCCAAGCTCCCCAAAACTGGTCATTACACTGTATGTTTCCACATTGTCAGTAACTGTAAGGAACCAGAGCAGCCTGAGAGAATCAATGGCTGACAGAGTGCAATAAGCAGAAATTGCCTGGGAGAAAGTTTGCTCCTCTTTGAGTGAAAGACAACACCTTAACCACGTCTTTTCAGCTGGAACTATAGGCTTCCTTCAGCCCTTGCTCACTCTTTCAATATCTTCTGGAGCCTGTGTCATTTTGAAGTTTTGAGTTTTCAAGAACTATGTTCCCTCTGAGCTTTTCTTTCTCTCAAAATTGATTCATCTGAAGAAGAAACTTCATCTGAAGTTTCTAGGACAAGCTGGCTTGAGGATAAGATGCAGTTAAAAAAACACAAAGCAACGGAAAAAGAATCCAGGATGCCACATTGGTGAGGTTTACATCTATTTGGAGACCCAGCCAGAGGCTGTATCAGTTATTAAACCTCCAGTCAGATGCATCACCTTTGCTCCCTGGCGAAAATAGTGGCGTCTTGACAATAGCAAATGGTGAACAACAACAAGAAAAAAAGGTAGTTTATTTTATTTTTTTTAGAGTAGTTAGGGACAGAATCCATTCTGAGGAGAGAGAGAAATCTCATTCAGAGGCTTGTCTTAATTCCAAGTGAGCACATAAATCCAGTTTGGGGTTTTCTACTTCACATGACACTTTTCTCCTGAGATTAGGTGTTGGTAAATCTTGAACTGGAGCTTTATATCCAGCTCAGATAGATTTTTGCAGAAATGTAATTGAAGCCAGAACACAGACACCCATGTGGGAAAGCAGAGGACTAGAGTTATAAATATAAAAAATATAAAAGGAACTAACTGATGAGGAAAATGGGTTATTATGGGATACTGGAATCACACGAATGCACTAAATGATGGAACATGCCCCCCTGCCCTCAGAATTAGCTGCTTCATTAGCAACTGCTCTGCTCAGTCAGGGAAGTTAATTAAAGTCTGCAGCCGGGCACGTACAGAGAGAGCAGCCACGGCACGAGGAGGCTGCTGCTGCTCCACTCAAGCTTGCAAAAGAGATTTTGTCCACTTTCATTTCCATGTCTGGAGAAAACATATTCATATACCTCAATTAAAGAGGTGACAATCAGTTTCTGCACCAACCACATCTTTGCTGACGGTCTGTCATCAAGAGAGTACCACTGATACAAGGGTCCATGCAATGCAAGAATGAAGCCTTGTGTGTGTGGCAAGCCCATAAAGGCATACAATATTTGTTTCAATTGTCCAGATGGACAAATATGCCCAACTGCAATATTGATGCTATTCCCTTAATTTCAGTACTGTTACGCTAAGGGAGAATTTAGCCCTGAGTATCTGCATTCTGGGAAGACAGGATCAAATAAGGCCTTATTGTTCACAACAAAAATTGATTGTTCAGGCCATCAGCTTTGCAGACAGAAAGAATCCAGAAGCAATAAACTCTCCAGAGCTGGAGGAAGCAGAAACACAGAACTGAGTTTCCCAGGCATTAGCAAGGGGCTTGTAAATTGTGCTCAGAATTAGCAACACTGGGGTTTAACTATAGATGAGGGTTATGGGCTGCTTTTCTCTGGTAGCTCAGCATTGGAACAGTGCTTTTCATGGACATACATGGGCAAATATAGGCAAGTGGCAAAATTTGACTGAAAACCTTGGCTCTAGTTTACTGGTGGTTCAATACAGCAGATTTTCCAGCCTTTCCAGTCTGTCTCTCCACGGGTTAGCAGGAGAACAGCAGCAGGCAGGAAAACTCAGCATTTTAAGTGGATACCATGATTTTTAGCCACCGTGTTACCTAGGCTACTCTGATGTTTAGAACCAAAGGACTCTCCAGCTAAAAGAAGTGGAAAAAACAGCAAAAATTCTCCAGGAAACAACCTCAAAACAACTGAACAGATTTATTGCAGAAATTTGTAAAAATAAATAAATAATGTCTTCAGGGCTTTCAAGCTTTGCATACTTCACTTGAGTGACTCAGTAGAGCTCAACTGTGAGGAAATTAAAAAAAAAACAAATCCCAAGCCAGCAACCTCCAATTTCTCAAGGTATTGCTCCAAAGCTGTCCACACGGCACTACACTTGGCAGCATGGCATGAGTCTGGTTTGCTGACTGTCCCATCGTGACTAGAGGTTCACTCATCAATGGTGGGAAGCCAGATGCCTCTCCCTTTCATTCTTGAAGCCTTCCTGAGCATGCAGTCTGTGCAGGCAGAGAAATGCCATCTGCACCTTTGGGGAGCTCAAAGGCAACCATGGAGTCCCTGAGGGGGCCTGGGCCCAGCTGCTGCTACTGCAGGGCACAAGGGGAGAAATCAATACCAAATAAAAGGGGATGAATTTATATGTTGGGTAAATGAGTAGAAAAGCAAGATTATTGTGGAGGGGAGACCTTTCAAAAAGGCAAGGAAGATAGCTGGGGACAATTTCTGTTTCAATCATCCTGTGCATGACTTGGAGTCCTGAATCACAGAGTCGGTGATGGGCTTACACTGACGTTCAGTTTTTCTCACTCTCTACCCATTTCCACTGATGGCCACTTTCAATCTTCAGAGTAGCAATGAGATGAAGGACTGGGCAAAACAACACAGTAGAAGTACTGGGTGAATCCAGTAAGTGCTTTCTACTGAATGCCTGTTTGTTTCCTCCCACCCGTTTGTCTGTGTTTAAGATCCTTTCAGTGTTTGCTTTCCAGAAATATTTTAGCAAAGCAGCTTTACCAGAATGAATGCTCATGAAAAATGAATGTTGAAACTGAATCTGCAAATATTCACTAAGAGTAAATTTCTCATTGTGTAAGCAATTGTAAAATTCAAAATTTGCCCTGTATTTTGTTATATAAATTATACAATCAGGGCACAGTAACAATATGAAGTGAATTATGTATCTAACCAACATTGCTGCATTCCAAATATCCTCAACAAATTGCTGGTGAACAATCAGCAGGCTAAGAATTATTTGCTAGAAAAATGCATGAATCATTTCAAATAACAAATAAATTTGAGGAAATCCTCATCTATTTCCAGACAATCTGTAAATAGAAAGAGTGAAAATAATTTAAAAAAAAGATCCATTGTGCTTAACTCACTCAATCCAACTCTGTAATTGACCATTCATCCGATTAAAAAGCCATCAAGGACAGGCTTTTGAGGATGGAGTACCCGGTGCAGATATCAGACTGTGACAAAATCAGAGGCTTCATTTGGACAATCATATGGAGAGCAACGTACCAAAGAGTAATTTTGGTATGAAGAGCTTCCTGTAGGGAGAGAATCAGAAATCTTAGCAAAGATCTGCAAGGCTTCCTCAAGTTCTCTCTCCTTCATAGGGAAAGTAAGACATGATTATGTAGAAATCTTCACAAAAAGTGGCTTTTGGGATTTTACCTCAGCTTGCATAAATCAGCTTTCTTTTTCACTGAGCAGGAGAAAGATATTGTTTGAATCTCCAATTGAGTTGATGACTTAACACTGGGCTGATATGACAGGAGGTCTGAGTTCTTCTTCCTCCTCTACTTTGAAACATGCAAATAATTTCATTACCGCATACTGATTTTTCTAATGACTCTCTTGCCCCATTGTTAGTGGCAGAAATTGGAATTCATTTGGGCTAAAGGCTATCTTCTCCCAAGGTGAAAAATACCACACACCAGGGCTGATTCTCACCTGATCATCCTGACGCCAAGGCACCAAAATCAAACTTCTTCTGGTTGGTTGCTACAGTTAATGGACACAGGCACTCCCAGAAGACTCATTCCACCCTTCTGAAATATGTATTCCAGAACGGGCCAGTTTGCTGTTGTCTTTCACACTATAGAGAGAACACTTTCAACCAGCTTGGCATAGGTGCTTCACTTTCAGATGGCTAAAATCAGCTGAGATTAATCCCTTTCCACAGATTCATACAGCACCTTGCACAATGCAGCCCAGATCTGCATTGAGACCTCTAGACATTAGTGTGGTACGGATGACAACCAATGAGAGAAAACTTAATTAAAAATTGCCCATGGGGACTGCCTTCTATTCTAGGCATTCAAGGCTTTTAATTTCAAGAACAGAATGATTGAATCTTCCCACCACATCAGTAAGGTAGATAATCACCCTTAAAATTTCTTCTAGCATGAAAATTCAGGCAGAGAGAGACAGAGTACAACAATAGAAACACGGGCTCTAATGCTGCCTTCACATCCCAACAGGCACACTGTTAGCAAGGATACAATAAGACTGGATAATAAAATAAGGTAGATAAACGATTTTTATAAGAGGAAGAAAATCTCTTGAAGTAACTTTGAATATGTATTCAGAAGTATTGTTCCACAAGAAAGAAAAGGAAATGTGGATTTGTGCTATTATGCTCGCAGGCTGGTGACTTTTGAAGTAACTCAGAAAATCCACAATGAGGTGTGGTCACTTGATTCCTATTCCTCTATCTCCAGGAGAAGCGCAGAAGTCCTTCCCTGCATAAACACTGCAGCTCCTCCCTGAAATGAGCTCACTGCAGATGCTCTCATGCTCCTAAGGGAAGTGCAGAGGTGCTCTGCTTTCTGAGTCCTCCTAGCAGAATCTGCTGCAAAGCAGGGATGCCTTCCGAGGGTGATGGAGATACCCAAGTCAGCACTGGACTTTGCTGTCAGTGTCCATAGCCACTTTCCAAACCCTCATTCACAGCTGTGGTCAGATGCCAGATTTGGAACCATTATGCAAGCGAGCTCACTATTAGTCAGCTACTTCAAGCTGAGCTGATCTTTCCTTCCCTTAAAGGACAATCCTACATTTCATGCCCACAGTGCAGAATTATATCTGACATGTAATTTAAAACCCAAGATGCCTTGATATAAAGCCTTACTCCATTAAATGGGATCAAACAGCAGGGCATTTCATTTGACAGAATGGATATTTCTAGTTTTAATATTACAATAACTTTTCCTCTCTGTGCCTCACATGGATTTTTCATTCTTAGGCAGCAATGCCTGGCTTCTAACCAGAGTTGTATGTCTGATGGGGGGTTCCCCAGGATTTCAACTATTCCCTCATGGTCAGAAAGGGTTCCTGGATACATGACATCAACTCCCTGGCATTGTCCATACCTTCCCTCACTTATGCCTGGTGAGAAACTCTGCAAGCCTGGAGCCCAGCTGTAAGAGCTGCATGTTTTACCTATCAGACCCAGCCTGCTCCAGAGACAATTGTGTTCCTCTTTGAGGGGTCAGAATGACCTTATCACTCAGAGGTGATGTAGGATTAAATTGTTGATAACCACAGCAGCTTAGCAGGCTGCTGCCCTCCAACTAATACATCTTTTCAAGAATCCTGCAGTATCACTTCAAGTCTGGTAACACACTCACAGTTTGTGAATCAGAGCTGATTTGTATCTTCCTAGTTCAGCATATGGGCCAATGTCAGTGTCTGCCTACACAATAGTCTAGACAAAACCTCACTCCCTTGTTTCCTCTTGTTACCCCTGAGAACTTTGTAGTCACGAGGAGAATGTCTGGTAGAAAATTCTTGTGGAGTGAGTGTTAACATCACAGTACTAGCAAATGTGAGGTTTTTTATTTGCCAGAAGGTGATTAGTTATAATATGAATAATACAATACCTATCCTAGACACTGTGGATGAAAACTTTGAGTAATCACTCCAGCATGATGAAGTAAAGTGCTCTAGCTAAATGTTTGAGTGCTACATAACAACACTTTTTAATTAAAGTAACCAAATATATCTTTAATGTTGATTAAATGAACTGTAGATTTGAGAATTATATAATACATTTTAGACATCAGATAAAGATTTATCTTTGGTGAGAGACAAAGCATGGAAAACTTAGCATGACAACTTAATTTTAGCAACACAATCACAGCTGAAACCAGGAGGGGTTTATGGAACCTCCTGAAGAAAATTTACAAGCCCCATTGACCAGGAGCACCAGAGTACCTCTACTAGAGGAACAGATCCCCAGAGTCTGTGTAGATCCTTCCTACACTGCCACTGCCTTTGAGACAGCCAGGAGGGAGAAGGGGGGCCTTCGTGTTAATAAAAACCCAGCTCAAATAGAGCTATATTGACATGCATCAGATAAGAGCTAGCCAGCGCTGTCTTAGATCCCTTAACATGATTGATTGTAATAATTTAATCATGTACCAGTTGTTGTTTTTCTGTCTGTCAAGCCTTGTTGCTATATTTCAATGTCTTCAATGACACAGAGTGTTTTCCATAGGACTTTGTTATTCCTGACAAAGAGTAATGTCAAGAAAAATGCCTGTTAACTGTTTCTGCCAAAAGAGGGAAAGAGAACAAAAGAGTCAACACTTGCACATGCTGTCTGTGGCTTTATGGATGAAATCCATGCTTCAAATGAGTTCTGCATTGTGAAAACACTTCCTCTTTTGTGAGAAACTCACATGACCTGTTTGTCTGGCCAGCAGCTCACCAACTGGTCTTAAAATGAGTACCACTTGAAATCATCACAATAGGTTTCTTCAGATGATGCATCCCATCTGCACAGAGCTCATCCACCATGTCCTGTCTGCTCTTGCACCACTCTTGAAGAGCTTGATTTGTAGCAATATTTACAGTGAATCAAGTTTACTTGAGCATAAGTCAGATTTCTTTCATGTGTCCTTGTATATTTTTCCTTTGCATCCTTGGTCTGTCTGCTTCTTATGGAGACTGTTTTTTCTGCGATTCAAAACTCCAAACCAATGATGTGGAGACCGTTATTCTTACTTTTAAGTAATTACATTAGGCATCTAAGCAGTAAAACATGTGTTTCAGTAACCAGACATTATTCTGGGTTCTGGGTATTCCTAGGTCACTTATGGTGAAGTTTGTCTTAAAGCAGTTGGCTTGCTAACTGTGCTCAACCAGCTGGTTTGTTTAGTGCTTCTACATTGTCCATTCACATTTTGAATGTATCTGGAATACTATGAATCCTACAGAAAACACATATTTAATTCAAATTAGCAAATTGTACAACGTCTGATATCTTTGAATTGGTAACTGGGTTTTTGAATGCAAAAAAAAATGCATTAATTACATCAGTAATCCTTACTCCTTCAAAATCATTGAGAATAATTGATCTCTGTATGGCAAAACCAACAGCTGTCTTAATATCTAGCATTCTTCCAATTTGTTTTTTACTACCATTTCTTTGTCCTTTTAGCTGTGTAGCAGTTCATTTTTATCCCTTCAGGTTTTCTATAAAGGCAAGTCCCCTTGAAAATTCATGTCCCTACTGGTTTTGAAGAAAATGGGCTGTAATTAAGCAAAGTTGTATTAGTTACAAAGTTGTCATTTACAAAACGCCAAATACATAAAAGTGGAGGAAATGTATCATTAAGGACATAAATTTTCTCTTCTACCCACCTAATAAATAAGCACTTTATTCTTATCAGGTACAAAGTACAGCACACTTCATCATAGCTCCACAAATGTAATCCCCCACCTGTTCTTTCAACAGCAGCATTATAATGAAATGCAAAGCTTTCTTTAAAAATAAACAAAGAAGAAGTCTGGACTCAGATTCCTACAATGGTGTAAATCAGTACAGTTCTTTTGGTTTCAGATATTCTGAGTTGTTTTACATTAGTTGAAGATGTGACACATTATATGTGAACTTATTAATTCCACTCCATAATTCTCCTTCCCCTTTGGAGCTAATATTCTCCTTTGATTCCTCCATGTTGTGGTCTGATAGGATCCTATTTCAATATCAAAACTGGTGTCTTCTTAAAAATGTGTTCTAGATCAAACACAAATTAATTCAGGGAAGTATTAGGTGGTTGATCAGACTTGTTCCTATTCACCTTGCAATGAGTGAAGCTATCTGAAGAACCTGAGAGCAAATAGAATTTTGGTTTTCCCGAAAGCTTATGTAACCCTGCAAGTCTTTTTTTCCATTGACATCAATGGGTTTGGCTGAGGCTCTTGTTTCGCCTGAGTGATTCAGTTTGGCAGGATAATCCAGACTTACCAGCTGTGGGTTCTGGACTGCAGTTGTGAGACCCTCCTGATGGAAGTCATCACAGTGGTAGCAAGGAGGAGACTGGAACTGTAAAAGTAGAGAGAGCAGGGATCAGATTGACTTAGTTTATTAGGCGATTTGCCAGGGCAAAAGGAGGTATCCATCTTTCCAGGCCATATTTACTTCCTGAAATGCCATTCCCAGCCACTCTTGGGAAAAGATTATCAGAGACACTAGCTGTGGTTGGGATGCTGCGAGTTGAACTAGATTCTCATAGAGTGTAAAAACCTTTCCCTGTGGGGATTTTTGTGGGATGTTCTTCAAGGGTGATTTCTCTCTTTCCTGCAGTCCTAGGTCTTAGTGACACTCAGTCTACCACTATTTACTCGTTCCACTTCTGCACCAGGAGCCATGTCTGCACTAGTAATCCATGACTGATCTACTTTCTGGCCCTGCTGCCAGTAGCAACCTGGCTGAAGTTTGATCTCAAAGCTACACTGTGCTTAGGAAATGAAAATAACAGGTTTCAAAAACTTACTGGTAAAGTCGATTATAGATTTTTTCCCCATGGTTTCAAACTTCTGAGAGACCATAGGTTTGAGTCCACCCTTGTCTCAGTCTCTGTAGCTTGACCGGAGGCCATGTCAGAGGGCAAGCTTGTAAACAGACAATGTGGGTGGCAAACAGACAATGTGGGTGGTAGGTGAACTTGGAAACAACTTGGGGTTCCTGCTGGACTGACAGGGCTGGCATGTCAAGGGTCACAGAGAAGAATGAACTGCAAGGCTAATACAAACAGCTGGTCACGATGGTTTCAGATTTTGCATCTCCTTATGAGCAAACCATATGAAATTTAAGGACCTCATGCAGTTGCAGCATCCCTGTGGTTACTGTAGGTCTCTCTCTTTTTCCCATTGCCTTAGAAAAGCAGGAAATGTACCATTCTGTGCTTCTGAGATCAGCAGGAAATATATGACTTGCCTTCCACAGCTACAGAGCCAGTGAGATAGACCAAACAATTTGTTCTCATTTACTGGTGCTTTCAGTCTGCATTCTTCCTCTCCCCTGGCTCTGTGAAAGCATTTTCCCTTGTGCAGCAGTTGGTCTTGAACCCAGATGGATACATCTCTGCTAATTCTGTGCTTTCCACAATAGAGGGCAGATAGGGTTGATGCTTGGCAAAGACTGGGCACAGTGCTCTCTGCCTAGCTGTCTGGCTTCAGAGACCTCTGCTGACCGAGAACATGACCCTGGCCAGGTAAGCAAGTTGTTACATGGTCACAAAAGAAGCAACATTTCCAAAATGCAGCTGATCTCCATAATAAGTTCCCCAGAGATTTCGTGGATGTATACCCTAACTTCCCTATGGTATATACAAATTGCTTGGTGGAGAACACTGAACAGAAATAGCAAAATACGTTCTCAGTCCCTTAGCTCACAGCTAAGGAGTGCACATAACAAATCAGAGCCAGTGAAAGAGCATGAAGGCATTTAAAAAAAATCAGTAACTGTAATTTTTAATCTCAGTAATAGACAATTACTATATTTCTTAAATCCAACATCATGAAATTTAGTTACTGAGTAGTCTGAGCCAGAACTCATCATTAAGGTAGAACTTTAATATATAGAAGTTAATCTATGAATATTAGAGGAAAGATTCTGAGAGGAGTAGTCTAAGATGTGAACATCTTGCTTTCTTCCATGCCAGGATGTGGCTCTGTGAAAGGAGTCTTATTAGAAAGATTTTTGGGGTGACTCAGGGCAGGACAAGGTTCTTAATAGATGTCCTTATGGATTCAAAGATTATTTGAGAGACTCAGACTTCAGCTACTGATTAAGGTTTCCTGAAGGATGTGTTAGGCAGAGGGCTCTGATTAAGATATTCCCAGCAAAATCTCACCCCTACAGCAAATAAACCAAAAATTTAAACTGTGCTCTGGACTCCTAGACACTGCCCAGGTTTCAGCTGATGACTTCTAATCAAATCTGCATGCAGTCTGGAAATGAACCTAGCCCATCTTCTTGGGTTTTTTTGTGAAAACAGACCTTCTCTCCTCTCATCCTCTTTGTTTTCCCTGCCTCCTGAAAGCAGACTGCACAATTTGCAAGCCAGGTTGACTATGCTATTTTTAAGTGAGCATCATTTTGAGTTTCAGATTTTAAATGAATCAAAAAGCACAAAAATGATGGACCTGTACTTAAAAGAAAAGATTCTGACAACACCTGGAAATTAAATCCATGGATGTTCAGAGAGGCTTGATAGCTCATCAAAATGGTACCTTTTTAATTGTTATATTCATCATAAAAATAAATGAAAATAAAACAATAGGGCAACTGCAAAGTAG
>VYZX01009969.1:45728-62315 GCA_013401335.1 Brachypteracias leptosomus | reverse complement strand
GGATGGACTTTGGCCGGGTTAGGAGCCTAGCTGACAGAGTCCCTTGGGAGGCAGTCCTGAAGTGCAGAGGAATCCAGGAAGACTGGACATTCTTCAAGAAGAAAATATTAAAGGTGCAGGAGCAGGCTGTCCACATGCACCAAAAGATGAGCCATCAGGGAAGACCAGCCTGGCTGAGCAGACACCTTTTTCTGGNAAAGGCAGGTCCTACTTGACTAACTTGATCTTCCTCTAGGACAAAGTGACTCACTGAGTGGATGAGGGAAAGGCTGTGAATGTTGTCTACCCAGACTTTAGTAAAGCCTTTGACATCATTTCCCACAACATTCTCCTGGAGAAACTGGCTGCTCACAGCTTGGGCAGGTGTATGCTTTGGTGGGTAAAAAACTGGCTGGATGTCTGAGACCAGTGGTGGTGAATAGAGTTAAATCCATTGGCTGGGATTACCATTGCAGACCAGACCAGACCAGAGGACCAATTGAAGCTATATTGCTTTGAACAACCTATCAGGAAAAGCCTGCAGCTTGTGCCATCCTCTGAAATGTGACCTGGTTTTATCTTACAGTGCTGATTGGCACAGGTCAAAACTGTGTCAACACACATTCTGAATTACAGCACTGGCAATAATGTGCAAGCACATGCATTTGTGCTCTAACGCAATTAAATAATAGAGTTTACTAACAGGTCTATGTAGCACACGATTTGCAATAAGTAGAAATACACACACTATAGAGCCTTCTGGCCACATCCAAAATGAGAAGCAAATCTGCTGTGGTTAAAATCTGATGGCATGTCTAAAGCCTTCTTTTGCCCAGGGTTTTTAGTCTCAGAAGTCTAAAAGAAGGTTACTCTAGCCAGCTCTAATCTCTCCTGTTGCAGGCAGCTCGTCCCTGCCTCATAGTTTTTTCCTGGATTACTAACCTTGACAAGATAGCTTTCCCAGGCCTTACTGAGCCTGTTGTCCCCAGCATTTTCTGCGTGAATAGTTCATTTGTACTTGCTAATAAATTTGTTCTATGTCACAAAGGGGCCTTTGTGAGAAAAGTGAATATCTCTAGACATGGACATGACCTATGGTATTTGGACTATAATCCAAATGGATAAGACTGTTAGAGGCATTCTCTGAATAATCAATTACCAGATGACTGTCAGTTACTGCAGCTAGATTGCTGCTGGAAGAAATTGCAAAGTAGGTCCTCAGCTTGCTGCATAGAGAGGTATTGGAGTCTCAGTTCAGGCTGACATCTTCTAACCCTCAATGACTCGATATACTGGGCACAAGAACTTCACTCTTAACAGTCAAGAAATGACCCCTCTTATGGGGCAGAAAGGATTTCAAGTTCTTATTTGCAGCTCCAACCTTGAGTTTACTGTTTGGATTGTAGGGAGTTAAATGATATTTGCTCAGATACAAGAAGGGCTGCTTATCTTGGCAGGGTATGTCTATGATATCTAGGAAGGGCAGCTGTGTTGATCTGATTTTGCTTTTTAAAAAATGAGGGACAAAAAGAGCATCTGTTTTATTTTGTTTTGTTTCAGGAGAAAATCGTTAGCCCTGAAATGGTGTTCCCTGTAAGGCAGAAACAGAAAAAAAACTTGGTTTGTTTGCCCTTGGATAGGCTGGATTGAACTGGACAAATTTCAGGAATTTGTCTGTTTGTTGGGTTGTTTTTTTTAAATTGTTGAGAAAAGCTTCCTGTCACCAGTGTGGGAACAGAGCTGCTTAGAAGAGAGAATTTGAAATAATGGTAATGGGACATCAGAATTTTTGCTGTGGTGGTTGAAGCTCTGCAGAAAGGCTGGAAATGATCTCTTTAAGGAGCAACTTCACTTGATACCTTTGCTTGACTTTTTGTGAATTCAACTCTATTTCCTTTAGCCTTCATATATTATGGCATGGATATGTTTTCCCTCCACTGTGGAGCAAAATAGGTCTGTTCTTACAAGAAGTTAACTGCCTAGGATTAAGTAAGCTGAAAAAACTTTTTCCTGAGAACAAGGTTGCCTTTTTCCCCTTCTTTTCATTAAAGTTTGATGAATATTAATTTGTGGCAGGTTTTTGCTGTTGCACAGCAACACTTTCACATACAAACCACCCACCAGCTCCACACAAATATAATGCTAACAAACCAGAAGCAGTGAAGCTGACAAATAGATGACCTACAAGTTTACTTTCTAGTAGGGGTTTCCTGTCTGGTTGTTCCTTCTCCCCCACTGCTGTCTAATTCTTTATCATGCCATTTAATACATCGTCATCAAAAGGATAGTGTGGTGATTCGTGGATGGGCTTATAAGCAAGGAAGCAAAGGTTTGTGGGAGGGCTTCTCTTTGGACAGCTTCAACACATACACATAACAAAGACAATCAGGCCTTCAGTTCAGAGAGCTCAGGCTGCACGTACTGGAGATAAGAAGCCTCAGCACTATCTGCTTCAATCTGCTGATCCAGTTCTATTGTACCAAACTCTTTGCTCAAGAAGAAGCAGCCATAACTTCTTAGAGGAATAACCTTTAATCAGCAGCTAGTCTGTCAGAGCCTGACAGTAGTTAGATCAGAATACAATCCTTACAAAAAATCCCTAGGGGTTGTATTTGCTGGTGGGAATAGCAAAGAAACAGCAAGCTTGCTTTCTGTCACCTTTTACAGTAATCACAGGCTCTTCTTAGCACTTGAGGTTCCTGTGACATTTTGACAAGGGACATAATGATGTTAGGGTCCAGCAATTCGGCCTCTCTCATTCTGAAATCACATCCACTCAAGACAAATGCATAGCAAGAAGCAAAGTGCATGTGTGTTCCCTTCCTTTGAACATCAGTGGATGCAGAGGAAGGTAAAATCAAGTATATAGAAACAATTTTAATATTGAATATGGTTCTTTGAGTTCCACTTTAGTATGAAGAACAGGTGGATCTTTTCAAATAGCTTTTTAATTTTGATTTTTCACAAAAACCTCTTGCATACTCCTAGGAAGTCCCACACAGTATGCTAGAGACAATAATTTGGGGGTTGAGAACTAGGAAGTGCACAGCCGAGGTAATCCTGTATAAATCTCTCTCTCAAGGTCCTAAAGATTTCAGCAGCATTAAAAGTCATAGATGCATATGACAATTTGGTTTGGAAGGTAAACTAGGATTGAGTTTCTTGTGGACATGTTAAGTCAAAGTCTTGAATAGTTCCAACGATGGAGATCACACAATTTCTCTAGGAAATCTGTTCCAACATCTGGCTGCTCCCAATGTGAAATTTGATTTCTTCCATTCCAGATGGAATTTCCCTTGTTGTAATTTGTTTCTTGTCCTTTTCTTAGGCACCTCTGATAAGAATCCAGCATAGAATTCTCTGCAATCCAATTTTAGTTAAGTTGCCTTTCCTCTCCTCCCATCTAAACAAACCAAGCTCTCTTACCTGTAAAGTGGTAACCCTTCACTACCACTTGTTGCTGACTTACCTTATTGCCCAATAGGACATGTTCTTTTCTGCAAGGCTGCCTGTGAGCTAGTCAGCCCCCAGCCTGTGTTGTTGCATGGGGCTGTCATGTTCCAAATGAAAAATGAATCATTTGCCCTTTATGAACTTCAGGAAGCTTCTGTCTGACCATTCCTCCAGTTTATCAAGGTCCTTCTGAATGGCAGCTCTGTTCTGCAGTGTTTCAAGTGTTCTACACAATTTACCATCACCTGTGAACTCTGCAAGTGTTCATTCTGACCCATTGCTGAGGTCATTTATTACACAGCATCTGACCCTCAAGGATCACAGCTGGCAACTGACTGTCAAGTAGCTGATACCTAAAGCGAACTCACCATTCTGGGTACTTTTTCACATGGTATTTAGGTCATCCATCCAAACCCTATTTCTCTATAATTATGCTATTGAAAACTGTCAAAAGCCTCACTAAAGTCAAAGAGGACAACATCTAGTGCTCTCTCCTCATCTGTAGTCAGTTATATGTCATCAGAGAAAACAGTTTTGTTGGGATAATTTCTCCTTGGTAAATTGTTGTGCTGGTTCAACCATCATCACTTTATGCTGTCATCAATTGCCTGATCACACAGGCCAACACTGAACTCAGCAACACCCTCTCAGAAGTCTTCTTTCAAACACTTCTGACACAGGTTCCTGTAGGCCCAGCTCCTCCACTGCCCAATGTGGTGCTGGCATTACCTGCTGGACACAACGGACAGAGATGACTCCCTCAGTGGTCCTTCACATGGAAGTACACCACCAAGAGAGCTCAGCAAGATGCAACCAGCCCCAACAGAAGCCACACCCAACAGGAAACTCCTCCCACTCATTGGCTTCTGGTTAAAGTAGCCCTGGCCTCGCCCACCACCCCAACCACAGCCACCTGGCTGAGGGTGGAGCCACAAAAACACAGGTGGGCCAGGTTCTGCCTTTGGAACCTGAAGCCAATGGGGGAAACAAAACGTTCTGCTAGGTTGTGACTCATCTACAGGTCAATTCCAACTCAGGTCCCCCAACTCAGGCCCCAGCACTTCATAAATCCGTGCTGAGTCTTCCCAGTGACTAAGTTCTTCCTGTACCTGAGCATGGCTTCCAGGACTGTTTGCTCCATAATCTTTCCAGAGGCTAAGGACAGACGTTCAGTCCCCTGGATCTTTTTTCCCCCTTTTCTTAAAAAAACAGGTGTGTCACTTGCCATTTTGCAATCTTAAAGACTTCCTTTGATCACCATGATCTTTCCAAGATGATAGAGCATAGCCTTGCAAAGACATCGGTCAGCCTTCTCAGTAGCCTTGCAATTACCCCATCAGGACACACAGGTTCTGTATGTTTACTTTGCTTAAGTGGTCATTATCTCAGTCTTCCTCTGCTGTGGATAGTGCTACTTCATCTCCTTACTCCCCACACTCTACCCTGGGCACAACTCTCTGGGAAACCTCAGAGAAGAATTTGTCGTGTTCTCGAGACACATTGACAGTTTCAATTTCAGGCAAGTTTTGGCCTTCATTCTCTGTGCCTTCTGTATTCTTCCTGAATTGTTTATTCTCATTTTCACCTTCCATATGTTTCCTTTTTTTTTTTTTTGTTTGGGCTCAGGCAGAAATTACCACTGCAGCTAGGACACCCTTGTTCATTTACCCATGAATTGGAATGAACCATTCTTGGGCTTTATGAGGCTGTCTTGGAAGACCAGCCAGCTGTCCCAGGATCCTTTGCCCTAGTAGGCTGCCTCCCAGGCAATTCCTTTTATCAGTTCCCTGAACAAGCTGGACTATACTTTCATGAAGTGCAAGTTGATAATGTTACTGCTTGCTTTCACATCATTTGGGAACTTGCATACTACCACCTTATAATCACTGCAGCTTCCATTGTAAAACTGCTTTTGTTTTCCTGATCATTTGTTCTCTACCCTTGAGCAGCATACAAAGCAGAGCATTTTTTCTGTTGGCTTGTCCAACACATCCATGAATAAATTATCCCAGCAATTCCAGAAACTTTCTGAATTGCTTGTGATTCCTCCAGCCTGCATAGGCCCTTCTGAAAAGCAAATGCTTTTTGCCTCAGAGGTACGTGCTTTCCTACTCACATGGTACAGGAATGCTCTACTAGCCACGACTATTGTTTGCCTTCACACACACACACACACACNCACACACACACACACACACACACACACACACACCCCCCCTGCTGTCACCTTCCTTCCGAAGCAGTTGAAATGGAGATAATTGTAAGGCAATTCTATATGTTCTGATTACATATGACCTCATTAGCACAATTCTTCCGGAAAAAAAACCTCTTCTGATAATGAAATCTTGTTCTGTAACAAATAAGTCAGTATTTTATGAAAAAGCAGTGTAGGGGAAGGGGATTTAGTTTTAGCAACTTTTTATTGTTTGAGTTTTTTGAGAGAAAAAGAAAAGAGAAATGGCAAAATGACAAGAAAAAATAAAGCAAATGAGAAGCAATTGCTGTATTTCAAAGCCAGTGAAAATTAGACTAAGCAGTAGTAGAAGGTAAATGGAAATCATAATTCGTCTATTTCCCTGACTTCTCAGACATGTGTAATAGGCTTGGCAAAGTGTCAAGGAAAACAGGGTCCAAGCTGTGGTGTGCTTAGAAGAATCAAAAGGCTGCTCATTAAGAGAGGTAGATTTCAGCACAGCTCAGAGCATCGGAGTCTGAACTCCATCTGCAGCTTACTCCTTAAAAATACAACAGAGGAGGGTAAAACACATACAATGCAAGGACACTTTTCAACTTTGGAAAGAAAACAAAGACAATGGTGCAGTCTTGCTAGGTGCATTTCATTTCTTTTGAATTAGCTTAATGTGCTTTAAGCCAAAAGTACATGGCAAAATTAAAAGCATGAGCAGGATAACTAGCTTTAACAGCTGTAAAATGTGGACTAGATCATGGTGAAACACAGCCCTTGTAATAGCACTCAAAACAATTCAGAAAACCCACTGTGATTCCAATTCTCTTACAGAATTAAATTGGCAGAAGTCACCAGGTCTTTCATAATGCTTCATAATACTCCAAGCAAAGGAACTGACATGCCCAAAAGTTAACGTATTTCACCTTCTCTTTGAGATAATCGCCATGCTGATAGCTTTGCTTTTTATTTTCGGTCAGGAGGTCTGAGTATCAGTGCCTCATCATTGATGTAGATTCACCTCTGGGAGTAGAGGGACAGTGTTTTTGTGGTCTATCATAGACTCTCCTTCCACTTTTTCCAAATTATTTCATGATGGAATAGAAGTGATGTCTTTGATGCCTTTGTGCATGCTCTTAGTTATAGAATGCTGCAAATGTTAAAAGGCACTTGAAGAAAGTCACAAAAAAGACCCAGTGGCAGGAAAAATCAAAATTTCATGATGGGAGTCTTAAGGAGGTGAAGAACTCTGTTTCACCAGAGAAGGTAAAGATCAAGAAGCAGCTTCCCACCTGGGAAATCCCTGTATACCTTGTTGCATAAAATGGAGGTGATATACTAGGGTAAGGATAATGGTTTATCCATGTACTTCACTCTTTCCTTCACATACCCAGGGATGGCAGTCTGTCACTGTGGGTTAATCAATGACACGTTCTTAGGATCATTGTGTAAGTGTGTTCATGCATGTGTAAAGATCTCAGGATGGAGCTAAATACGAAGTACTATCTGGAATTGATTAACTTCAGAGGTTAAAAGTAACCTTGCCATTTTCTAGCAATGAGGTTAGCTAAACATTAAAGTAGCTTACTGGGCAAAGAAGTGGCATTGTCTTTGCTTGGGCTCAAGTCAGATTCAATACATTTTAGAAAGATGTTCTATTTGTTTGGGGTTTTTTTTCCTAACCCACTTTAAAGGGAGAAAAACGTTTCTGAGTATTTTAGAAGTCAGAATAAATGGTCAAAAAAGCAGTCTTTCAGTGCTTAGAGGATTGGAACCTAGGATCCATGCTAGATCACTTAGGTTTATTTTTAGAAGCCAGCTCAGAATTGTTACTATGAACATAGTCAGGAACTTGTACAGTACAGTCTACACAGTGAAGCAGTGACTTCTGGCTGATCCTGGGCAGATTGAGACACCAGGTTGACACAGACCACATCTGTTGTCTGTAACGTTATTTTTCATCAGGCTCTATAAGACCACAGCCTGAACCCCATCCTGTCCTACTCTTTTCTAATGTCTTCAATCATTTTGGTTTTGAGTTCTCTTCTTTTGATCCTTCACATCTGAGAGACTTTACACAAAACTAATTTGTTTTGTTAAGCTCTCTATGGTATTTTTAAGAAGACAGTTCCTGACCAGTACTGTCTGAGTGAAGGAAAGCTTTCTGTTTCAAAAGCATTGCCATTTGAGTATGAAGAAAACTGTTGTTTTGATATAAGAAAAATGGCAGGAGTTTGCAACTAAGTTGCTGGAAACCTACAAGGAGGAGAAAGGAGGAGGAAAACATAGATATTGTCTTTCCCTTTCTACACTCCTTGCTTTCCACACGCCTTACTTTCCACTCCTCCCTCCCCTTCTCCCTTCCTCCCTTTTGGATTATCTGATGTATAAACAGCTTTTATTATGAACTTTGCTGAGAAAGTTAAAGTTGTTGTAGTACCTTGCTTAACACATAACAATATTCCAAAAGAAGACTGCAAAGCCCACAGGAAACTGTGGGGATATTGTGGCTTGCCTTTACATTTGAAGTTCTGACATCTGTTGTTATGTCATCTGCTAGTACCTTTATTTAATGAGCAGACAGCTCATGTTTGGGAGTGACCTCAAAGGCGAAGTCTCATGAAGAGGGTGTTATGCTGGTCTGTTCTCAGGATGTGAGAAAGGCACGAGGGATTGCAGTGAGGTCTGCAGTGGAGAGGAAAGGTCACTTGTTCCTTACCAACAGCACAAGAAACTGCTGCTACCTGGGAATCCAGCAAATCTGCTAAACTATGAATCAAAGCGTAAGAAAAGTCAACTAAACACCCTTGAGCAGTTTTCCACTGTAGTTCCTTCACAAAACACCAGCAGCTGAAAAGAAACCTAATTGAACTACTTCCCTAAAGAAGAGAATTGCCAGCACTGCAGGGTTCGCTGTGACCCGGCTACTCCTGGCTGTGCAATGGCCTCCAGAGGACCTACTTCTGAGTCCTTGGTAGAGTGCTTTAACCATGAGCTGAGCCTTTTGAATTATCCTGTCAGTTGCTGCAATTCACTTTTATTCCATTGCCTCTTCACTGCATGAGCTCGGTTTAGGGTGAACAGGAAAGTCAGCCTCTTAAGCAAGAAGAAATCAAACAGAGAAATCTAGGACCTGTTGGTCTACAGAAGGCACTATTTCTACCTTACCATCTCTTTTCTTAAATTATATCCAGCTTCCCATTTGCATCCACTGCAAAGAATGATTCATGGCATAAAACCACACAGTGCTAAGTAGCTTGTGTTCATGCCATTGAGGGGTAGCTTCAGCCGCAGTATACTGGCCATAGTCACACTGCATAGCACCTGTCTCCAGCCTGCTGAAGTGCTGGGGCCAGAGTTGTGGGACCTGAGTTGGAGTTGACCTGTGGATGAGTCATAACCTAGCAGAATGTTTTGTTTCCCCCATTGGCTTCAGATTCTAGAGGCAGAACCTGGCCCACCTGTGTTTTTCTGAGGTTTCCCAGAGAGTTGTGCCCAGGGTAGAGTGTGGGGAGTAAGGAGATGAAGTAGCACTATCCACAGCAGAGGAAGACTGAGATAATGACCACTTAAGCAAAGTAAACATACAGAACCTGTGTGTCCTGATGGGGTAATTGCAAGGCTACTGAGAAGGCTGACCGATGTCTTTGCAAGGCTATGCTCTATCATCTTGGAAAGATCATGGTGATCAAAGGAAGTCTTTAAGATTGCAAAATGGCAAGTGACACACCTGTTTTTTTAAGAAAAGGGGGAAAAAAGATCCAGGGGACTGAACGTCTGTCCTTAGCCTCTGGAAAGATTATGGAGCAAACAGTCCTGGAAGCCATGCTCAGGTACAGGAAGAACTTAGTCACTGGGAAGACTCAGCACGGATTTATGAAGTGCTGGGGCCTGAGTTGGGGGACCTGAGTTGGAATTGACCTGTAGATGAGTCACAACCTAGCAGAACGTTTTGTTTCCCCCATTGGCTTCAGGTTCCAAAGGCAGAACCTGGCCCACCTGTGTTTTTGTGGCTCCACCCTCAGCCAGGTGGCTGTGGTTGGGGTGGTGGGCGAGGCCAGGGCTACTTTAACCAGAAGCCAATGAGTGGGAGGAGTTTCCTGTTGGGTGTGGCTTCTGTTGGGGCTGGTTGCATCTTGCTGAGCTCTCTTGGTGGTGTACTTCCATGTGAAGGACCACTGAGGGAGTCATCTCTGTCCGTTGTGTCCAGCAGGTAATGCCAGCACCACATTGGGCAGTGGAGGAGCTGGGCCTACAGGAACCTGTGTCAGAAGTGTTTGAAAGAAGACTTCTGAGAGGGTGTTGCTGAGTTCAGTGTTGGCCTGTGTGATCAGGCAATTGATGACAGCATAAAGTGATGATGGTTGAACCAGCACAACACCTGCATATCTCTCTTCTGCCTGTGCTGGTAAGTGACTGCACCACAGCACTTTGTAAAAGACCCACATTGTACACTGTCATTCCCATAACAAGACACTGTACGCACTTACTTTTGGAACTTCTAACAATACTGTATTTGCTTTTTGGACCAGGTAAACTCTCCTGTGTGGCTTCTTCTTTGACCTGGTGTGGTGGGTTTACCTTGGCTGGGTGCCCGGTGCCNAACAAGGCTGTGTGTTATCAACACCTTCTGGCTTCCAGTACTGCAGCATGAAGGCTGTATGGGGAAAATCAGCTCAGACAGACCCACTACACCTGGGCAAAAGCAGACATAACCTGCTCAATGTATCGTACTAGGTGACTGGATAATTTGTCTGCAGGCAAGGAAAAGCTTGCTATCAGAAATGGGATGTCAGACCAGATCGCCGAAATTAGATGACATAGAGCATCATTCCCCACCTCTACCAATTTATTCCACACAGGTAACCTGCAAAAAATACACTTTTACAAACGTTCCTGAATGTCATCTATTTTATTTATAAGCTGCACCACAACTTCATCTCCAGACATTCACCTGGGTTTGTCAGCATGGAATATCCTGGCTTAGAGCTGATAAGTCTGTGATGAGAGATGAGGTGGAAAAATGCAAGGTTCATCTGAAGAAGGAATCATTTTGGGGGACTAAACTATAATCCCTCTTGCTAGTGTATTTCTCAGATCCAATTTCCACACATGTATAATTTACGTCAATACAAGAAGGCAGCTGGAGAGAAAAAAAATAATTTAAAGTAATAAACAACGATCACTGTGTGCCTTAAATATCCTTCCTCATGCACCCATTCACAAAATGGATTTTTTCAAAACCAATTCAAGGCCTAGCACAAATTCTTATTTAGCACTCTGAGGGCTTTCCCCCCTCCCCCAGGCAGTAACAAAAGCCTGCTTGCTGGGGAGTTGTTGTTTGCATCCAGTGTGTGATAGGCATCATCCTCTAAACTCATGCTTACACAAAAGAATCTCCATGGTCTGGAACCATGAGTTTTGTGTTTATCGTAAACATACACATACAACTATTTGCTCTGGAGAAATCCTTTAGAAGACAATAGCCACAGGTAATGTTGAGCTTTAGTATGGATGGGCAGGGGAGAAGGTGTAGAGTCTAAATGCATGTTGGTTTCTCCTGTAGTTTGAGTGCTATAAAAATGTTTGGGGTGTACTTGAAAGGAAACATGCAATGCCATTCTGTAGTATATCTTGAATGAGAAGAGCTAGAGGGCCATTACAGCTGGTAACAGGGCACTGTCTTAGCTGCACACTTCCCTCCAGCTGAATTTCCTAGTGCCCTTTGATAGAATTGCCTCTTCAGATACAATGTACAATTTTCATCTGCAGGTTTTCTTCTGTTGTTTTTTTTTTCTTTGCTTTCTTTCCTTTGCTCTCCCTAATGGAAAAAAATACATTTGTCTCTGTCTAAAATTACTATATTGTCTGTGTGTTTCCTTCCTCTCTCCCTGCTTAAAATCTGGTTTCTCAAATTAGGACTGGCATGATCTAATTAAGACAGACATAAGAGAGAGAAAATGCTTCAGAGGAAGGCTAGAGTAGGAGTAACAGGGGGAGAATTGTGATATTTTTTTTATTCCTGCTCAGGCATAATCTTAAAGACATGAAGCAACACACATGCCTACTCAAACAAGTTGTTAGCAAACTAATCGTGCATTACAAGACAGCAGAGCCACACTGAGCTCATTATACACAGTTTAAAGATGGTTTTAGTGCAGTCAGAAGGCAAATCAAACATTCCTCGACATAAGGTAGAATGGGGAAGATTGCCTCTTTCCTTTTAAGAGACATAGGAGAAGTCATTTACTTTAGCATCAGTCTGTCTTCTCGAAAGACCGAAATGCTGAGCCTGAATTGCCTATCTGCTCAACTCAAAGGGACTTTTGAATAAGAGACTCCTTTTCTCAGTTCTCCTGAAGAGAATGGAAAGGAGGACCTTTTTCCAGCAATCCAACTTTGTGCCTAGGTAAAGTGGCAGGCAAGAAATAGCTAAAGACATTTGGCCATGCTGTCAATGGATATTTACAACAAAAATCAACTTCAAGGTGAATGGAAGTAGGAGATAGTTTGAATAGTATATCCAAGGAGAATTTCTATCATTATTAAACATAGGCCTAACATGTATGGGAAGTGGAAGGCTGGATTGGCTGTGTGAAAAGCTTACATCATGTATGAATATTTATGTTAAGAGGCTGAAAGGCAGGTCTTTAATCTCAGAAGGTACTGCTATTCTAATACTAATAGCCTACATATATGAAAGACTCAAACAGATTTGTCCATTAACAGTGGACTTCGTGTCCAGCCCTTGTGATACAGCTATTCAGCTCATTTCAGCAAGATAAAATTAATGTTGTAAGTTTGCATGACCTTGTACTATAACTACTTCAGCCATAATAAGTTATAGAATTTCCTTGGGAAAAAAAAAAAAAAGTTAAATTTATCATAGCTGTATTGCAAGCATTTGATTAGTGAGATCCAGCCTTTGCCATTCCAGTAGCATTGTGATCCTACACAAGGATGTTCATAGTCAAAGAGTTCAGCTTTATTCTATTAAATCCAGTCATGAAAGAACTAGAAATTTCACTGTAAAATGTGGCTTGCTTAGATATCCTTATATATATTCTTCACTGTATGTGTGCTGCTTTTGTAGTATACTCAGTGGACACTACAAAGATCCCAATGAGTCTTGCTGTAAACTGTATGATAAGGTGTGATTTGTCCCTGTAAATGTAGGCATTTAATGCTGGTTTAGGCATTCTATGGCATGAAAAACTTTTATATGTTTTGGGGTTTTTTTAGGTCAGACTGTCCTCTATCCAAATATCCACATCCCCACAACATTGGAATATACAGGATATCTTTTACATAAAGTGCTCCATGCGAACATCTGTTCTTACAAAGGCATTTACTTTCCAGTTTCTTTATACACCATGGACAAAGCACATGCAACAGCTAGACAGCTTCCACTGTGGTTTTCCTGTCTATATAGGCAGTGCTAGTAAGGTTAGGACTATGATTAGTCTGGACAGTCCTTATCAGAAACAGTAAGATGGGAGATGAACTAGAGATAGAATCACTGGGAGCAGGGTGAGCAGAGCTGTGTCCATCCTGCTTCAGTGTCACTGCACAACCTTTCCTTGGTACCCTAGCTCATTGCCCATGGGAGGAATTCCTCTCCCTTGGTTTGATTAATGTGAGACCAGCCATGTGTCCTGGTTTCAGCTGGAATAAAATTAATTTTCTTCCTAGTAGCTGGTACAGTGCTGTGTTTTGGATTTAGGATGAGAATGAAGTTGATAACACACTGATGTTTTAGTTGTTGCTAAGCAGTGCTTATACTAAGTCAAGGACTTTTCAGCTTCTCATACTGCTCTACCAGATGAAGGTTGGTAGAGCACAAGAAGCTGGAAGGGGACACAGCAAAAACAGATGACCCAAATGAGCCAAAGTGGATTCCATACCCTATGATGTCATACCCACTATATGAACTGGGGGAAGGAGGCTCAGGGATTGGCTGGTCACCAGTCAGTGGCTGATGAGCAATTGTATTGTGCATCACTTGTTTTGTATATTCTAATATTATTAGTAGTACTATAATTATTATTATTTTCCCTTCATTTTCTGTCCTCTTAAACTCTCTTTATCTCAGCCCATGAGTTTCACTTTTTTTTACAATTCTCTTCCCCATCCCACTGGAGTGAGCAAGTGGCTGTGTGGTGCTTAAGTGACAGCTGGGGTTAAACCATAATACCATGTAAAACTACATCATGTAGGTCATTGACTGATTTCTTTTATCTTCTGCAGAGGCATGAAGAAAGAGTAATACCAGGCATTTGGTATCATTTCTTGCATATAAATCTCTACTTTCAGACTTGCCTTGTAGGAAGCACTCCTGTTTACACAGAGGAGGCCTTTTGTATGGGAGGAGAAAAGCTGTTGTTGCTTTGATGGCCACACAGAGGGGACTAGTGCACCTGTGAGGAACGGCCAAGGGAGAAATCTAAGAGCTTGTGTTTGCCTAGCCTGTGCTATACATGTCCCTGAGGAAACTATGAGTGAGCTGAATTGTTTCATCTGAGATACAGCCAACCACCATGATTCCTGCCTTGTAAACAAAGGATTAAGATACTTGTCCAGGGCTGAAAAATGCTGAAAGTAAACATAGATGCCTACATCAGATGCTTAACACATAGAATAGAATAGTTCCAGTTTGAAGGGATCTACAATGCTCATCTACTCCAACTTGCCTAGCCTGCAAGACAGACTGACCTGAAGCTTTATGTGTGGCTTCCAGTTTTACCTAGATCTGGGAAGTTCTTAGTTTTGTAGACTGTTATGCAACTGGAAGTGGTCTGTACACAAAGATGGAATTTGTACCCACTGTCTCTGCTCCACTGAATTACATTCTCCAGTCTCTGTCATTGTTGCCATACATTGAATAGAGTACCATTAAAGTACTTATATATTTCCTTAAATACAAAGAGAAGCAGTATAGCACTTTGTGCATTATCTGTTCATAGATAGCAGGAGGCAAAACCATTTCATGGCAGCCTCTAGGGAAGGAGGAGGGTTCTTTATAACAAGCCTGACAAGAGCACTGCTTCCCTGCTTGATTCAGCCCTCAGCACAGACCTGAGAGTGGACCAAGCGCTACTCCATTACAGTGCTGTTCCACTGCACATTCTCTCATGATTGACAGTGGACATCTTACTTGTTAGTACAAATATTCAGAGGGCCCACATGATTGATGTCCATGGCCTAAAAAGATTCAGTACATTTGTTTTGTCCATTACATTGTTATCTTTTAGAAATTCCATCAGATTAACAATTTCAGTCAGGATATGTCTTGTTCTCTCCGCTTCCCATCACACTAGATGAGTTTTTAGCATAACATTCTAACTAAATTGCACTAAAAAAAAAAAAAAAGATGACAAAGTTGATATAGTTTTAAACTTTTCTGATTCCCTTAAGCTAAAGCTAAACTTTTCTGCTTCTCTTAAGCTAAAGCTTTATGGATCTCTGTCAGCATGGAGGGGACCCAAAGGCAGCCTGGGGTTCCTTAAGCAGTTTCTTTTCCCATCTCTCAACCTTTTCTCTTTGCAGGGTGCTGCCTTAACCCCTCCAGCTAATGTTCTTCACCTTCTTAAAACCAAGCGTACCTGTTCAAGCACCCATTCAGTACTAGCACATGCCTCTCCCATTCTTGAGGCAGTCATCCTGCATCAGTTCATGCTGGAACGGTGGTTTACAGCGTGTCCTAGAGACAGTAAGCACCATACTCTGCATGCAGCACGATTTGAGCCACCTTTGGAATCTGTCAGAAGTGGAGCTTGAGTTATGTTATCTAATATGGTATATCTGCTCCATCAGTTTGATAGCAAACCACTGTTCAGCAGCATAAGCTTAAACAGTTTGAACTGAAATACAATCTTTTTATGTGATTGTGACTCCTATTCTTTTCCAATATGATAAGGTGGTGGAAAAATGTGACAAAATAGTAGCCTGTTGAAAAGACTGAAAATCAGTTGATCTGTTTTTAAAGTTCAGATTATGAAAGTGCACTTGGTACTGTGGGTTGTTGTGTGGTAATATCTGGTTTCTAAAAATCCAGGCATTACAATTTTTAGATGTCTATCAAACAGCTCAGAGTCATTAGGTACTGCAGATACTTTTAAGGAGAAACAGTTTAAACAGTACAAGAAACTTAACATAATACGGGATCCTTGGCCTAAATATTTCTTAAAAATATTGTGCACAACCACTACAGGACACAACTTTCCCAAATGGTTGAGAGGGTGAGAGGCACCTCTGTAGTCACAGAAGATGGTCACTCCATCCCAGACAGGTGCATGTATGTGAAAAAACATGATCCTTCTCTTCCTGGAAAGGGATAAGGTATGAAGTATTTAGTTGGGCAAAAGGGACCTAGACACCAGGCAGCTATAACAAGTGTAGCAGCTAACACAGCCAGCACTAGTGGCAGCTGTCATGCAAATGTCTCAGGGGAGACTCCCAGGCTCCAGTGTCCACAAATGGTGCCATAAAGACACCCGGGCTTCTGTGGTTAGTGTGGCTAATTTTTTTTTAAGTTCTACTGTAGTACTTTCTTGGTTGATTGACAAATAGGTTTGGTTGGAAGAGGACAATTCAGAGAGCCATACCTTTTGACCAGATGATGAAACAAACTACTTGGGTCTTGTATTTCAAACAGTTTGATGTTGAACACATCAGACTTTGGTTGGTTTCTTTGGCTTTGGGTGGTCACTGAGCAATGTGTTCTCTGGTGACTATGAAGCTGATCAGCTGCTCAGAGAAATTCTGGATGCCCCATCCCAGGAAGTATTCAAAGCCAGGCTGGACTGGGCTTTGAGCAGTCTGATCTAGTGAAAGATGTCCCTGCCCATGGCAGGAGGGTTGGACTAGATGATCCTTAAAGGTCCCTTCCAACACAAACCACTCTATGATTCTAGGACTCTATGACTAGCTCAGTCACATAGTATGGATCCTCTGATTAACCAGCCCCTCCT
>VYZX01009969.1:24398-35869 GCA_013401335.1 Brachypteracias leptosomus | reverse complement strand
CCCCCCCCCCAAAAAAAAAGAGCCAACAACACAAAGCTGAAGTCCTGCTCAAAAGGAGCAGTAAGAGGCAAAAAAAAGGAGTTCATTAAAGCAAAGTAATATCCTAAATAAAGCTAATGCACTCTCTCCTGTTCCAATGAGCTTCATGAATAATGGATAAACAAAGCTTCATCTGCTTTAATTAATCTGGTTTCAAAATTAACTTGACCCAACACAAAATTAGCAGTCAGTTTAAAGCTTTGGTCGCTCAACAGGTTCAGGATATACAAAGAGACTGGGTTAACAGAAAGTGCTGCAAACAGCAAAGGGCAGTATTTTATTCCCTAAAGTAAAAGGTTTGGTTAATTAATACACAGCTAAGGTGGGGAATGCATTTCCCTTGCCAAAAACTAACTTTACTCTGATGTTTTATTTGTAAATTTAGATTCTTTGGCTCAGATATTCTTGCCTGTTCCAGAAATTTTCTGCATTTCCTTTAATGGACATTCAACCTGCTTTAATGGAGAACCGATGCTGCTGCCTTTTTCTGAAGCACAGAGGTGCCTAACTGCTATGCAGCAGATACCCTTGCTTGGTGTGGCTTGCCCCTCCAGGTGGGAGACTTGCTGACACATTAAAGCAACTGCCAGACTCCTCTGTTTTGAAATATTTGTGAAACTCTCTTTCTTTGTCATCAGGAAATAGAAATGAAAAGCAGTCCTGTGGCTTGGATCAGCTTTGGAGCGCTCCTCAGTCTTCAGCCCACTCAGCAAAACTCTTGTGGCTGTCCTTCCCAGCAGTTGAAGGATCCTCTGGTACAATGATGGCTCGGTTGTTTGCTCAGCCTGTCCCTGGCACAGATGACCTAGGCAGACTGTAAATCCACAATTTTTTTTTTATATGTTTAAAGGACTCCCCACCCAGAAAAGACTGTCTGCCTTTAGATTAGCTTTGCCCCACTACACAGGCATAAAAATGTTTCTGTGGAGTAAAACACCCAGTATTTATACTGGTTAAGGCTTACTAGCATTGAGGAGATGAACTACATAATGCATAAAGAGCATTAGCAATAAAAAGTTTCACATATTTCTGAAATTTTCATTAAGGCTGGTTTCATAGACAGCCACTGACTTCATTGGCTTTGTGCTAATAGGCAAGTTTACTCTTTAGTAGTTAGAAAAAAGCATTTCTACCTGTGTGTGCCACACTCCAGTTATCAGCTATGCAGCTTTGATGGGTTTTGGTTTGTAGTTATACACAATGTAATCATTGCTATTTGGGCCATTGCTGTGTGGTGTCCTTGAGGAAAAAGGACCAATTGCAGCCTTTAAATGCCTTTGTGCAGTCTATCTCAATCTTTGGTGATGAAGTCTGGAGAAAAGCTGAAATTCATAGAAATGAATTGCTTTAGATTATTGCTGTCATAAGTAACCAGACAGGAATGACTTTCTGTTGCAGGTCTAAAAGAAACACTTAAAACTGATGAACCCTTTTTTATCTTGATGTTTCTGGGAAAGAACTTAAACAAGTGAGATAATATTATACTAGGTCTGATGGTCTACAGTAATAACTCCATGTTTCTTCAAAATTATTTTGCTGTAAAAGCATATGATTCTCTTATAAGAAAATCAAAGAGAAAATTTTCAATTTTTCAGAATAATTGTCACAAAGAGTTAGGATCCTCCAAGGATTGGAGAAATAAACATATTTACATTAATAAAACTCACAAATATAAACTGTTTCTGACTGTATTTTCCAAAGTAATTTGGGGAAGGAACAGTGAGGAAGAAGTTTGAAAGAAGTTAAAATGGCTTTGAAGTGGACTCAGTTTGAACATCGCCTCAGTCAGCTGAAATTAGAGAGGTGATCTTAAAGCTATTTCAGCGCCTGTTATTGGATGGTACCTTCCTTTAAAGCTGTATCACCTCATTCCCATTTCCAAAAGAGAGAGATGGCAGCTGCTGCTGTAGTTTCTAACACAGCAGTTCTTGGAGTCTCCAGGTTCACATGCAAACAAGTTCCTCACCTACAAAACTCTCATGACAACTATTCAGTTCATGCTCTCTGATACAAATGAGGAGGTCCTAGTTGAAGGATCATGCTTGCTTACCTTAGAATCATAGATTGGTTTGGGTTGGAAGGGACCTATAAAGGTCATCTAGTCCAACCCCCTTGCAATGAGCAGGGACATCTGCAACCAGACCGGGTTGCTCAGAACCTCATCCATCCTGACCTTGAATATTTCCAGCGATGGGGCGTCTACCGCCTCTCTGGGCAGGTGTTCCCATGATTCAACACTTTCATTGTAAATGGTTTCTTCCTCATAGCTAGTCTAAATCTCCCCACTTTTAGTTTAAAACCATTACCCCTTGTCCTATTGCAACAGGCCCTACTAAAAAGTCTGTCCCCATCTTTCTTGTAAGCCCCCCTTAAGAGCTGAAAGGCCATAATAAGGTCTCCCCAGAGCCTTCTCTTCTGCAGGCTGAACAACACCAACTCTCTCAGCCTGTCTTTACTGGAGAGGTGTTCCAGCACTCTGATCATTTTTGTGGCCCTCCTCTGGACCCTCTCCAGCAGCTACGTGTTGTCCTTATGCTGAGGACTCCAGAGCTGGACACAGTACTCCAGGTGAGGTCCCACGAGAGCAAAACAGAGGGACAGAATCACCTCCATCAACCAGCTGGCCATGCTTCGTTGGATGCAGCCCAGGATATGCTTGACCTTCTGAGCTGTGAGCTCACCAGTAGCCCCAAGTCCTTCTCCACAGGGCTGCTCTCAATCCCTTCATCCCACAGTCTGTATTGGTATGGGTTACCCCAGCCCAGACACAGAACCTTGCACTTGGCCTTGTTGAATCTCATAAGGTTCACATGGGCCCATTTCTCAAGCTTGTCTAGGTCCTCCTGGATGACTTACAGTCCCTCAGGCTTGTCAACTTCACCACTCAGGTTGGTGTCATCTGCAGATGTGCTGAGGGTGCACTCGATCCCACTATGTCATCAATGAAGACACTAAACAGTACTGTTCTCAATATGGACCCCATGGGGACATCACTTGTCACCAATCTCTATCTGGATATTGAGCTGTTGACCACTACCCTCTGGATGTGACATCCAACCAATTTCTCACCCACCAAACAGTCCACCCATCAAAGCTACAGAGAGAAGGATGTTGTGGGAGATTGTGTCAAAGGCCTTACAGAAGTCCACAGAGACAACAGATGTAGTTCTTCCCTTGTCCAGTGATGTAGTAACTGCATCATAGAAGGCCTTAAGTTTGTTAGGCAGGACTTGCCCTTGGTGAAGCCATGAAGGCTGTCTTGAATCATCTCCCTTTGCTCTATGTGCCTTAACATAGCTCCTAGGAGGATCTGTTCCATGATCTTCTTAGGCACAGAGGTGAGGCTGACAGTTTGGTAGTTCCTGGGATCCTCCTTTCTACCCTTTTTAAAATGGGTGCAGTGTTCCCCTTTTTCCATTCACTGGAGACTTTACCTAACTGCCATGGCCCTTCAGATATCATGGAGGGTGTCTTGGCAACTACATTAGCCAGTTCCCTCAGGTCTTTGGGATGCATCTTGTCAGGTCCCATAGACTTATGTATCTTCAGGTTCCACAGGTGGTCACAAACCTGATCTTCTCTTACAGTGGGAGTGACTGTCTTGCAGTCCATCCACTCAGGAGGTGTAGGAAGAGATGTTGCCAGTGAAGACTGAGGCAAAAAAATTGTGTAAAAGGAAAATGCTCAATCCTTATTGATTCATTGATGCCATCAGAAAGATGGGGTTGCTCCAGAAAGGAAAGTTGATGGCTTCTCCTCCACAGAATTATGGAGCAGAAGAAGTTGTCCAGTGCTAATGTGTTCTTCTTGACACATACACATACAGGTACATGGGCACACACACTGATTTTCTTCTAGCAGAAATCAAAGTCCATACAATGTAATATTTGCTTGCTGATTCCTGTGCTTACAGCCAGTCCCTGCAGATTTTACACCTGGAGAGAGTGTCCTCTTCTGCATGACTACAGCTGAGAGGCATGAGATATATTGGAAAGGAAGGAGAAAAGGGTAAGTAAGGACTCTTCTCTAAACACCAGTGTGTGGGGACAGCCATCTTTGTAAGCATAAATTAAAAGGGCTGCTCTATCATACTGCAGCAATCAGAAAGCTATTGCAATAGCCAGTGATAAACAATGCACAGAAAAGCTGTATTCCACAATGGCTTGTACCGAATGAGGAGCAGCTTCATACCTGTTATCCCAGTTCTGTCCCACGAAAATATCTCCCTTCCCTATAGCAGAACTAACATAGCAAGTGAAACTTGTGATTAAGTGCTTGGAGGGGCTATTCTGTAGTGATGGCCTCATGCAAAATATCCTTCAGCCTTGCTTAAGAAATATCCAAGATTCTCAGGACACCAATCAGACAGGACTTGACCCTACTTGGTAGAGCATCAGCCATGTCCACTCCCTAGAAGGAGAAGGTAACTGTACAGCCTAAGGACTCCGATGGTGTTTGCTAATAGTCTCACCAGGCCTGGTTTAAAGTGATCTTCAGGGCAACAGTCTATCACTATTTAATGATTAGCCTGTAAGAAAGCTGTGGGGCCAGTGCCTCATCCTGTCCTGGACTCACTAGGAGCTCACACAGTTCAGTAAGCATTCACTTGGCTAATATTTTCAAACCCTCTGCCTTTTCTTTGCATGAGTGCCGAGGGTTCAGGAGGAGATGGTGTGGATCTATTATTTGAGAGGTTTGGAGCCTCCTGGAAAAATCAACAAACTTTTTCAAAGTCCAAAGTAGTCTCGAATCTGGGTACTTGCAATGAGTTTCATAGATTCATGTATCTGTAAACAGCTCACTTTCAAATGAGTAGTTTTGATCTATTTTTTTATGGTATATCCAAACCTGTGGCTCATTTGAGACTTCACTACTGTGACATTCAACCTCTTCACCTCATCATTATCCCTAAAAACACAGTTACTAATAGCTATTGACAGTTGTCAGCTTGCCTTTATTTTTAAGTGCCAGAGTGGAAGCTTTCAGTCTCATGAACAAGGTAATAGCATCAGATGATCCCTCGCCATGGTCTGTGTGTGTGGTTAGCCTGCAGCTAATGAAAGATAAGTTGAGCTTTGTCTCATTATGTGAAGGCTGAAAGATCACACATTAACTTGCATTTGCCACAGGGCAAGAGTGTGCATGAACAATTACCATGATTCAGCTAGTGAGCAGCCCAGGCACCTTTTAAAAATTTAGACAAGGTGCACAGCTCATTCAGAAAAGGAGGTTTGCCTTCTTTTGGTTTCGGGCCTTGATCATGTATAACTGGCCTAAATCTTTGTTGATCACCTCCCACACCTAGCTTGCATCTTCAAGTCAGAATATTCCCCTGGGTTTCATGGCTATTTCTGGTCTGTTATGGCCACTCCCTCTGAAAAGCTTGTCAAAGCTTTTCTTGAAAATTTTTGTGGTTACGTATTAAATAACACTGATATCATGGATGCTGGAGCTTAGGTAAAACTCTTAAATATGAAGCTGTCTTAGGTTTTGAGGTCTTTGGGGGTTTTCCTGGGGACATTTTGGGTACATAGGAAAATGATCATGCTAGGGAAAAGGGCTAGCTTTAAAGAACTAAGCTAAGGTTTTGCTGGTGCATGGAGGACAAGCCAAGCTTCAAGTTCCATGGGGGGCTGACAGGGTAGATACTGTTGAGGGAGTCACTTTAGCTATTCATAAACTCCACATGGGACTGTAGGAAGAAATTCCCTTATGGTCTATCCACCAAAACTGGCAACATTTGTTGGGCTTTTTATTAGCCTATTTAAGCAGCAGAAGTATCCCATGAAAGGAAGGTGGCAAAGCAATAAAGATGTAGATAGCTTGGGTGCAGCAAAGCTAGGTGAAGTAGAAAAAAGAAAACTAAAATCAAAAGAAGTTAGTGCAGTAGATAAATTATTACGTGTCATTTTTACTTTTACCACACTTGAGGACATGTCAAATGTCTATGCAGTACAGCAGACACCTCCAGCTTAACAATCTGGCAACTTGTCCTTGTCTAGGACAGGCAAAATTTCAAAAGTAGTTTGTTCTTGGACTCATGCCACCTTACTCTGATTCCTTCTGGGAGGACAAAGCAGATGAGTGACAAGGTTGATAAGATTTTGGTGTTAAATTCTTGCAATTTCTAAACTTTTCCTGCTAATATAGCACTGGGTTTGCTCTCTTATTGAGCTGCTGAGTCAATCACTGGGCCTTAATATTGTTAACAATAAGTTTTCAGGCTTTTTGAACTTCATGATGCTATCACTAAGACAAAAGTCACAGAATATTGTCTTGTCCTAACTGTTGAAGATGGGGGAAGATCTCTAGATGCTGATACATCATCAGATACAGTAACTAAGGCCATTTCCTTTGACACCCCAGCAGATGAGCACATGGGACACTGAGTCTTTGTCTGTATATGCTAATGAATCCCTTTCTTAAGGGCGTTATCTTTCCTAGCCTCTTTGTTCAACCGTGGATCCTTCAGGTTTCCTGCACAATATGCTACTTTAACTAGAACAAGAAAGTATGTTTGCAAGTATCTGTGAGATTAGCTACACCACAATACAACCAAGCATAATTGTCCTTGATTTACTGATGTCCCTCAATTTTCCTGGGTCCATTGTATTGGTTTTCTTTACCATGGGAATGGGTCACCAGTCTTCAATGCTATGTAGAAACACACCTTCCCTGTGACCTGGACAACTCCTCCAGACATTCTTCTTTGAGGTCAGAGTCTAAGAGAAGCTCTTGTCACTTTAGAGGCATTTCAATCTCCTAAGCACAAAAGGGTGCATGAGGCTTTCCTACTCTATAGGCTTCAAAACTCTATTCCCAAGAGAGGCCATGAACATTTTCAGAACCATTATCTTTGTGCTCACAGACCTAAAAACTTTCTTTGTTTACTTTTTTCCCACTACCTTCTTTGTATTTTTTTAGAACTAAGAGTAGGAGAGATTGCTATTCTTATGTTCACCTTGGAACAACTTGTCAAGACTAAGACTACCTCCTGTTCCAGTATCTAGCACATCATATCATATATGTATACCTCCATGAGTCTACTTCTGGCTGGCTGCCTGCCTTTGATGTGTTTAGCACTGTAAACTGCTGGGTGGGAAACACTAGTGTTTGTTTCAAACTGCCTGGCACCAACTTCGTAGGGCCAGGCTCCAGCTGGCTCTCGCAGTTACCTCCACTCTGTGTTGTTGAACATGAGAGCAGCCCCCCCACACTAATTACATCTAAAACAAATAGGTAGAGGTGGTGCTTTCTTACATGGTCCTTGCAGAACAGACATAATAGGTTATCAACTGCCAGTCTCTCTAGGAATGGTCCAAGAGGGGTTTACTTATTACTGTGATGACATTCTTGCCACTTGAACCTGGGACTATTCATTCACTTCAAATCTCCTTGGGACATGTACCATGTTGTTTGGTGATGGTAAATCTACAAGAGGCTAAAAGAGAAACCTTTCCCTGCAACTCTCTTTCTAAAATATATTGATTTAAATAAGTAATACAGAAACATACTTTAGACCTTGCTTTAATACTGTAAATGTTTTGGATGAAGTTTGGTTCAGTGACTCCTGGATGAATCATTTCCTATTTTGCTTATTTTCCAGGTCACATAGAAGAATTTCAGTCAACATAGTCCACAGAGTGTTGTGTGCTTTCTCATAGGAAAGTCAGGGAGTCATTTTGGAGCTTTGGATAATTTATCTCAAATGTGTACTTGTGACAGGGCTCCTAGTCAAGCAGGTGCAACTGTGCTCAGAACTTCTCTTATAGGAAGCCATCTCAAAGAAGACCAAAACCATTTTAAACTCAAAAAAGCTGGATTTTATTAAGCTATTAATTAAAACACAGGTCTTTCCCGTGTTCCTCTTAGCTGTCTCACTGTATCTCCATGAACTCTTTCATATGATCCATATTTTCTTTTTCTGCCACACACCCTTGTCTAGAGCATCTCTTCCCCAAGAGGTGTTGTAGCCTTTTCTCCCAGAAAGCTCCACCTAAATTTTATTGCCATTTTTGAGTAGGCATAAAATTCAACCATCAGTCATATAAAGTACTGTTGCCATTCTTGGATGGGTTTTCTTTTTCAGGTTGCTTTACGGGTTGGTTTTGGTTAGGGTTTTTTTGTTGTTGTTTGTTGATTGGTTGTTCTGGGATTTTGTTTTCGGGTTTGGGGTTTTTTTTAACTCTATCCTAGTAGTCTTATTTTGCCAATTAGCTGACAATAATTGAGAAAATCACAAATATTGACAACAGTCATATTCTAAAGCCATGTTCATGCACCCATTCACCACCTGGGATTGAAGGTATTAATCAGCATGAGCCCATGTAGATAAAGGGGTGTCATATGTGTCACGACTGTGCACAGATCTGAGCAGCAGAATTTCTCCTGCCAAAGAACAGAAAAGCCCTCAGTGGAATCCCTGGTGCTTTTTCTTTTTCTGTTTAAGAGAGTTTTCCATTTTTTTCTTGAGTGAAATCCACAAAGTTTGGACAATTGCATAAAACATCTTTTTATGACAAGAGGAAAAGACTGTCGTAAGACTCTTAGAGATACTCATTTCTGTCTCTAAACTTGTCCCTCAGCAAAGAAGAAATTTTTTAGATTACTATTATTTTAATTTCAACCCTTATTGCAGGATCCTCCTCAAAATAAATCTTTGTAGTCCAAGGCTCCTTCTCCTACTCTACTCTCTGGAGACTGTGTTTCCTAGTAACCAATGTCCCTGTACTAGGAGCTCTACATTTTTCACTGTATCTTGAGAAGGGGAAAAAAGCCGGTTTCATTCAATAAATAGATTCTGACAGCAAAAGTGACCTAGGTGTCAAACAAGCAAGCTAGGAAAAAGTGTGCATACTGCTTCTATAAAGCCAAAATGAGGAAGATGACGCAGGGGTAGTTTGTTCAGAAAAAGCTAAAAGTAATGTCAATTATTTGGAGGTAAATATTTAACACAGTAGTTTTCCAAAAGGACAAGAAACCAGGACCCTGGTTTACAGCTACAGCCCCATTACAGTATTAGTAGAAGCACATTGTTAAACACAATTTTAAAGGGAATAGTGAAATGTACTTCAAAGTCAGAAGAAAACACTTTCCCAAGGTCTGAGAGTTGTTGAGATGGATATTTCAACTGCTTTCTTCGTTTCTTCTCCGCATCCCATAAATATTTCTGAAAGACCAAAAATGCAAATTTCAAAAGCAATTTTATAACTGAGATAAGATTTTGACTGATGGCTTTGCTTTTTCATCTCTTGGGTATCACCCTTGTTGTTATAAGTAGCTAAATGTTCTACTAAGAAGTATAGATCATCTCCCTATTCTTCCTGGTGAAAACAGGAATCTAGGTCTAGGTTCTCATGGTGGGACAAGATCTAGGGCAATCATGCAAGAATATTAAACCACCCCATTTACTCTATCTTAAGAGATTGACCAGGTAATTTTGAGGTGTTCCCAAATTATTAACTAGGCACTCCATCAGAGAAAGCCACTAAAGTGTAGGTTTTGGAAAGATAACATCTCCGTTGTTTGTTTTTACCATATCTAGTGGAAAAGGACTGTAGGCACAACTTGAGCTCTTACATAGTATTGTTACTTACGTACTCTGAAAATAGCAATGTTATTATAGCTGTTTGTAATTAGTTTGACAGTTTACTTTAAATGTGGACCAATAAGCTTTGTTGTAAAAGTTATTTTTAAAGACTTTTTTTTCTTCTAAAATGAAAGTGTGTCCCTCTGCAATAAATGTATGTTTCAGTTCTCCAGTTGAATCATTCTCTACTATTGCTTGCACAAAAAATTAAAACTATTGTCTAAATGTGAGCAGTAAATCTTATATTCAATTCCCTTAACTTTGGGATTGTTTTTTTCTAGTTATAAGGAATGGCCACTTGGGAGGAAGCAGAAGTTTAACTTAATCTACCTTTGAATAACAGACCATTGCTACAGATAATACAGACGCAATACAAAAATACCCTGAGTGTTTCATGCAGACATGAAAAAAATGGTTTGCATCCATTTCAGTTAATTCTACAGGGATTCTCAGCCTGTTTTGTATTATGTTCCTGTTTTGTAGATGAGTGATTGCTTCTGTTGCAGTAGGTCCTAATAATTGCCTCCATAGGTGATGTCTTTGATATCTCTCATAGGAGGTGCTATATGAGGCAGACATTTTTTTTTTTCTAAATGAGCTCTTTGAAGACAGAGGCTGAATTCCAACCAGAAGGCATGCCTCTCTAGTCTGCCTGTTGTCTTATAAGACCAGGCCTGCCTTGTAGTCTACCTCACACTCATCTTCAACCAAACTGGCATTCCCTGGACCTTCTGTTGGCAATATGCAAAGCACAGGGCTATTGCACGTTCCTGGCGTTTCTCCACAATTCCACCTTCTCTCTCCAAGCATTCTCAAATGCTATGCTGTAAGCACCTCACCTAGATTGACTCACCAGTGTCTTTTGTCACAATGAGCGTAGGCCCATGAGGAGATGAACCACACAAAGTATTTTTGCTTGCATTTTATAAAGTTTACTATAGTGCTTTTGGAAAGCTCATGCAGAAAACTGATTCCAAAAGATTTGGAAAAGAGTAATGCTGGAGCTGAATGCAAAGGTTAATGGCAAATGACAACATTTTGATTTAATTAGTGTGGCTATGTAGTGTGCTTACATGTTTTCAATTGCCAGCAGGTACAAGAAGGGGAGAGGCTGTCTCAATTTAAGGCAGCATACTCATGAAATTTATGCCAATCTTTGTAATACAAACTCATCTCTCATTCACTAATGTCAGAAAAGACCTGTGGAAACACTGGACAACACAAATGGAGATGTTATGTCACAGGGCAGAGCTAGCAGCCCACTGTGAGGCGCTCCTGAGAGCATACTGAAAACACTGGCTATAGTTCTGGACATCTTCTTATGAGGTGGATGCAGACAAGTTGCTTCAGAGTCTGTTTCCAAGGGAATGTTCTCAAACTTCCTTATTACGGGAGTTAATCAAAATTATCTAAAGATATGAATTATAAAGTAGGTTAGTTTTATCTGCTTTCAAACTCCTCCACTTAAAGAACAACATGCCAAATGCCTGAGGGATATGATAACCATCTACAAGCTTATTGTGAATGCTGTTTTTACAACTCCCTGCATAATGGGGCTCTAGCCTATAGCCAAAGCTACTACCTAATATAAATAAACAAACAAAAATGCTTCTTCTGTATTCACAGCTATTAAGCACTAGCAGAGGAGGAATTATCTGCCACATTCAAGAAGAGTATGATTAGATGAAATGGGGCTGGATGATTCTCAAAATGTCCTAATATAACGATAAAGAACATTTTCCTTAGCAGTGAGCTCAATTAAACCCCTTCAGAGAAATGTGGAAGAAAATGCTGAAGATGGCTCTTGGGATTTTCCAGGAGGTTTTGGAAGTAGAATATATAG
>VYZX01009969.1:1573-23920 GCA_013401335.1 Brachypteracias leptosomus | reverse complement strand
TTAATGTATTCATTTTTTAAGAGCTTAGAAAGCTGCAGAAGGAAGTTCTTTGATTTTGTGAAAGCTCTGAATGGTAGAATTACAAAGAATGTTATTTGATCTAGTCTTCTATTTAGCTATGAAACTTCTCCTTGCAATTTCTACAGCAAGTCGTAGATACTTGATTATCTGAAGGGTACTTCTTAGAAAGGTTTTTGAGTGTGGTTTAAAGTCTGCAGATCACCAGAGAGTCCACCATATTTCTTTTATAAATACTTTAAGGGTAAGCCATTAATTGGTTAAATGGAAAGTGGTTAAGGGTTAATTACCTTCATTCCATAATGCCTTAAAACTGTCTTCTTTCCAGTCTGATTTTTATTTCACCTCAGAAGTACAATTATCATATATAATTTCTCAAATTTTCTTCTAAAAGGCATGTGGATATCAAAAGAAGCTATTAGAGGTGATTAGAAATAGAACCCTTAAACAGGAAATAGGGGATTTTAATGTGCTAAAGTTGAAACATACATTATTGTACATGGTAAAAATATCCCTGTTGCTTATGCTAGCTACTATACAATATGTTGAAATACTGACTAGAAAGTTGTCCATACACCTACATAAGCCTACAACATCCTATAATCAACACATTTCAAGCCACCAAACAGATCAATCATTTCAGTCCTCACCATAAGCAAATTCTTCTGCTTCACCAGCTTAGCACACTATGAGAAAACCTATCACAGTCTGACATAGCTTGATGTACCCCAGGACATGTTTCTTTCAAAATATGTTCTACACACTTAATAAACAACATATAAAGCCAACAGTAGAAATCCAACAGAGCATTTCCATTACAGCACAAAATAAGAGGTAAGGGAAAGGCTGTGTGGGAGGTGTAAATACAGTAATAGTGAGTGATGGAGAATTATACAGCACTGGAGAACTGATCTGAGACTGTTAACTCTTTCTTTCAGAATTCTTAATATTTTGCTCTTGTGTGATTTTTTGGTCTTAGAGAAGCAGCACTTTTGCAAAGAATGTGTAACAATAGTCCTGATTCTTTTTTATTTGACTCTTTTTTAATATATATATACCAGTACTTATATTTTTGACTTCTTTGGCTTTTACACTTCAGCATCTTTTCAGTTTTAGTAGTGTTTAGCATACACATCTAACTGAACAGCTGGAAACTATTTGCAAGTGGAATACTCTCCTCCACTGTATCAAACCTTGAATCACTGGCTCCCTCAGGAGTAGTTACTGAGCTGAGCTTCATCAGTAGCATAAATGTGTTATTTGTGTGACTTCTTACCAGTGATAGCAACAGGTTCTGGGTGAGCCTGCTGTAAAGATCAATGAATCAGAGGCATCATCAATGAAGAATTTATCTTGAGTCCTGGCGGACCAGCAAGAAAGAATTCAAAAAGGACTAACAAAATCCAGAGAGCATTTTATGTTTGAGTCAAACAATATTTTTCTTCCTGGAAGCTTGAAACAGGGAAGCAATGGATTTGGTTTTGAGAAAAAGAGGAAATAGCTGCATAGGGACTTCTTACCACGTTTCATGCAGAGAGACCAAATTCTGATAGCTGGGAAGCATGGAGTGGATACAATCAGGCTGAAATTAATATGGTAGTTTGAAAGATTGAGGATCATTATCAACTGAGAGTAGTGATGAAGGCTGATGGTAATTTCTTCACTTCTGTCAATTTTTAAGTAAAGCTCTTTTTTTTTTCCTTCAGTTCAAGCCAGAATTGCTCAGAGAAGTTCCATGTCTTTAATCCGATGTCAGACTTGGTGACTCCTAAAGGCCTTATATGGATGTGTGATCTATGAACCTATTCCCTATTGGTATTGGCCTGATATTGCTTCTTCACTGTATAAAATCCCCCACATTTTTATAATCTTTCAGCCTAAAAACAAGTTTTGCTCACCACGACTAAAGCAACGATCAGAATAGGGAACGAAATGTATATCATTATTTTGCATTACTTCAGTAACATTCCTAAACAGATTCAGACAAATCACCTTTGGCTTCAGAATTCATTGCGGTCTTTGCAAAGGAGAGGCGTTCTTGGGTGACCCTTCCGACACATGAAGATGAAAAGGAGCCTTTGGCTGCGATCCTACTGCAAGCTGGGACCAGCAGGACTGGATGAAGGTATAAGAGCAGAAGTGCAAGAAACAGTGTACTTTGACTGAGGCTCAGTAGCAGTCTCTCATCTCATCAATATGGTGCACACTGTTCTACTACAGCCATGTGGGAAAGGCTCATTTGCTTTCTACTTGGAGGTACTCATTGCTATTTGTCTTTCTTTTTTTTATAGACACCACAGTATCCATGAATCTAACATATGACATATGTACTGTGGAAAAAATAATGAATTATACCATTTAGAGATCTCACATAGAAAAAAAAGGGTGTGATGTGTAGAGCTAGAGTAACAAGAATGCAGGAAAAGAAGAAGCAACAGTAAAAGAAAAACACTTAATGCCTAGGAGTATAAGTTTATAAAAGCACCAACTTGTCTGGGTTTTGGTGCTGTTTAATCTCCATATTAAAATTTCCAAAGAAATGCTAATATTTCCCTTCCATCTCTTCTATTCATACTCCCTCACTAAATCAAGTTTTGTTAAGTAGCAAATATCATTTGAACAAAAGCTCTCAGAGACAGAATTTATATAGAGTGAAGATGACTCAATTTCTCAGTAATGGATATGAAAAAGCACTCCAATGTCTTTAAAAATATGCTAATAATGCTTCCTTTTCTTTCCCCCTGCATAAAAGCATTTAAAGCTATAAATCCTGGGGATGTGTAAGGGAAGCAACATAACAGAGTTTCTTGAAAGATTTCCTTGTGGCATGCTGAAGAACTTCTGAGCCCCATCCCAATCTGCTCCAGCACTTAGCTCCCAGCCTTCCACCTTGATGAAGAAAAACTCAGAAAGGGAGGCTGCTAAGCTGTTTTTCTTCTTTGCACCTCTTTGTAGAGAAAAGTCAGAATCGGTGTTTACACACCATTTGCTTAGAGATCAGCTTCCTTGCTTAGTTTGCTAATTTACATGCCACTTCTTCACCACGCCACCACAGTGATAGGGGTCTTGGCTTCCCTTGGGCTGGCATCCATCTGTATTCTGAGGGCCTGCTTAAAACTGACCAAGAGATGAAATAACCATTAGGATGCCATCGACCCCATTTTATGAATTCGCTAAATGCTGTGAATGAAGATATAGATTTTATTGTCAGACTGCACAAACAGGGCCCGCCCTGAGATATCAGAATTGATGCTGGCTGAATCTGAAGTGGCTGGAGAAATAAGCAAGCATGGAAAGCATCTGACATTTGTTTCAGAGATGTAAGAGGAGATCCTGGTAATAAATCATGTGTTGAAACAAATGAGAGTTAGCAAAAGCTAACAAATCGGCTCTGATTTGTCTTCCAGGGGAGGATATAGATCTTCTGTGGTTCTTAAGGGGCCCAGAAGGTTTTTCTCTTTATTTTCCTATGTCCACCCTAATAGCTTCCCATTGCTACTTGTCCTGAGGGACATCTTTTGTGTAGGACAGATAAGAAAAGGTGGGGAAGCATTGCAAGCAATAGACTTAAAGAATAAAGAGGAGATCATAGACAAAAGAGAACCTGTTAAAGTTGAAATCACCAAGAAGAATAGTGTAAGATATAAAGTCACACGCTGAAGTCAACAGTTCAAAATGAGGGAAGTCTTGCAAATGACTTACAGGACGTCTATGACCCACCAGTATGACAGGAATAAAGAGCTGTTATCTCAAGATGTATTGAGACAAGGTTAACATCAAGGACTACAGCTCGGCAGTGTCCAGTTCTGGTTAGCCATGATGGCAATGAATTAATTTGAATTAGAATAGGCACAGAAACATGAGAGGAACACTGAAGCCTTCCTCTGGATAAGACAGGAATCAATTTGGTTTATTTAGCTCTTATTTAGGGCTGATAATGTGATGGCTGTCTAGGAAAGTACCATGTGCATAAACATTGCAGGAAGGAAGGCTGCTCTCTGCCTAATCTAAAGGATGTCAATACAAGACCAAATGGATTTAGAGGATGGTCCCTAGTCAACAGTGTGACAGGAGAAAGGAAAAAACCTCAACCCTAAATAAAGTTGGTACTTGATCATTCTGGTTGCCAGTGATGGATGCAGTGTACATTAAATAATCCAAGTGGCTCTTTCTCTCCAACCTCCTCTCTGCTAAGATATTCTCCCAGCCCCAGGAGCTGGGTTTTTCAGAAGCAGCATCCACTTTTGTGGCATTCACATTAAAATAGAAAGCACAGTTTTCAATGATTCCATATGACCTTTACTTATACAACGTCAGGCAGGCAAAACCAATAAGGCATACAGTCCTTTTCTTGGCACAAAAAATTTCTCAAAAAGGTGGTAAATCTCTAAAAAAAAAAAAAAAGAGAGGGAAAAGAAGAAAACTGTGACTACCCTACATATCCACACACTTGAATCTTTTCTTCCTCTTCCCACTAGGACTTTTCTTTTCATTAAACACAGCCTACAGATACCTTCATTACTCAGAGAACTCCAATTTATTATGTTTGGTTTTTACACTGAAAAAAGTATCCATCTCTGACCAAGCATGAAACAAAACCAAAGAAAAAAAAAAGTAAGAAGCAAATTCATAAGAAGAAGCAATTAAATCAGCTTGTAAAGCCCCAGAAATGCCCAAAGCTTGTAGCATCCTCCAGCAAATATATGATCACTAACTCTCTTTTGTGTCACATTTAAGCTGCATGTCTTCATGCCAGCTCTGGCTCTTCTCACCTCCAGTGTTATGTGCAAAGGCAAATGTACACACAAGCAAGCTGTGCAAACCTGCCAGCATATGCATCAGTGCTCACAACCCTCACAGGCACAAGGTGTCCTTCGAATCCTGTGCAACCTGCATTCCAAAACCTCATCAGTTATCCTGTAAATCTGTCAACAGTGCTTGCTCTGGAACATGCCCCTCTGTGTTCCCTTCTCTGTTAAACATACACTTTTGAATGTGTTCTCCTGATTCTAGAATGACAATTGACTTGAACAGAAAACAAATTTACTTGCAGATATTTTCCAGATTTTAAAATAGCACACAGAGACCTACCCATGTCCAAGAATGAGGTTTTGTGGCCTGATCTTATTGACCTGGAGTCACTGGTGTAGCGTGGCATAGTTATGAAATTTTCGGCAGCAATGAAATGTTTACCAATTTTAGACTAAGGGATTTCTAATGAAAAATTCATACCTAAGTGCATTTCTTCTTATTTTCTCTTTTAGAAAACACATTTTGTGTTTGTTGTTGGAATCCCATATAATGTCTATCCATTGGGTGGTCATTACCCTTGTCTGTTCACTACCTTCTCCCATGAAGTTCATTTTCTTGTACCATGTATGACTGGATTTTTCACTATATTTATGCATTAGTATAGCAATCATTTCCAGGCTATTGGATTTTGCATTTGAATAATATTAATTTATAAGTCTTAATTAAAAATTATTGCTTTTTGTGCTGTCTTGGATGCTTGCTTACAATCCCAGATGTTTTAAATATGAAATATATAAGCTTGATGGAGAGTCTGAATTTCCTTAAATTTCCAAATATACAGACTGGGTGCTGGGCATGCTGACTTTGGCTTAAGGACCACAGATCAGTCCAGTTTGATCTCCCTTTAATAAGAAAATGGGAAATTTCTGATAGGATTTAGGCACAATCTTGGAATTTTTAGGACCTTTGAGGAATGGTACATTGACTAAAGGTGCGATGGGAAGGCTGGGAAGCTAAATGTCAATGACTGTCCGAATGCAACACAGAAGTAGGCAGGAAACTGGTGTGTAATGAATATTTGCCTCTGAAAATTCAGGAAGGAGAGGGAAATTGGAGTTTTCCCAAGAATGACAGACTTCTTCTGTCATTCTTAGGGGAGTAGGAGCTGCAATTGGGAATTCATAATTAAAAACTTGCCTGTTCTGTTGGAAGCTCTCAGGGAGGGACAGAACAGTTTATAATGTTAAATTAAAATATTTTCCAAAACCTTGTTTTGTCAGAAGTCTGTGTGGTGCTCAAAGATTTCATCTTCTGCTATAAGACATGGCCTGTTTTTAGCTCATCTGAGGGCTCTCTGAAACAGATGGTTAAGTCCCAGAGCGCCATGTAAAATTAGAGAGGAAAACTGTCTCTAGAATAGAATGTGCAAAGAAAGGAGAAAGGTCTTTGTTAATGTTGCTGTCCTTCTCCTTTTTGCTGTAAATCTGCATAGGCTTCTGGAGGAGGAGATGGAATTACACTGCTCTGCATTTCTGATGAGGTGGACGGCTAAAGAGCACTTTGACTCTAGGATCCAAAAATGCTAAAAAGGGTGTAACTTTCTAGAGTGGTACTAGGCTGTGAACCGAGAACAGCTCCACTTACACATAAAGCACAGTGTTTGCTGGGACTGCTGCAAGGCTTGGGTGTTTTTGAGGTTTTGCTAACATAGAGTCTGGCATGCATGCAGAGCCACTGAGTGTACACAGGTTGGGAATATTACCTGGGGACCATAGCCAGAGCTCCAGGACAGGCCAGTATAGACACAGTATGCTCAATATATCTTCATGTAAGGACAAAATCTACCATCTTCTACTTCCCCTTCAACCTCTGCACATAACTAGGCTTTACTCCCTCAAAACCTGTAGAGCTTTATATTCCATGCCACACAGCTCTTTGCTCGCCTGCCAATGATGCTTTGACTTGGTAAAATAATCTTTGCTGGCTATGCAGCTGTTTCACTGTCTGGGTCAGTTGGTGTTTGTGCTTAGGCCTTTTGGCATGTTCTAGTCAGGGTGAAATGATCCTCTGTAGAGATGTAGATTTTTTCTCCTGTAAGGACTGTCATTCCTGAGTAGACAGGAAAGGTGCATGCAGCATACTATCTGCAGTGTTTAGAAGAAGCTGCAAGAGAGGGAAATTAGCATCAAGACTGAGCGTGGGATTATAAACAACATATGGAGAATAAATCTCCATTAAGCAAGGTTGAGAAGGAGGGGGAAGCTAAGGAGGCAGCTAAGTTCAACAGCAGGAAAGATATAGATCTAAATGCTCTCCAGGACAAGCTCATACAGGCTAATTAGCTACTTCACAAGCTGGCTAAAATGCAAGAGTTTGCATTTTTCTGTTAAGTATAATCATAAGGAATGTATTTTCCTGTTTCATCTCATGGTTTAATACCGCAAGTCTAGTTTTACCTTGGGCTATATTCTCCTACTCTCAGCCTTAAGCCTAGCTGAGGAATAAGGGTGCCTAAATAATCTCCATGTGCCAGGCACGATTCTTCACAGAAAATGGAATGGTAAATTCAGAAACCAGTCAATGACACAAGATCCCCAGGATATGGGTGGGGGAGGCAGTAAAGGTACCAAGTCATGCCAAATATGTCTTGAGGCTTCTATAATCTTCAGCCTTTTTGGCAAGTGGCAAGATGGCGTAAGAAGGAATTGAGGTAGCTACCACAAACTCATTACAGAGGGTAAAATAGACCTGCTAGCATGGAGAAATGCCTTCTCTCCTGCATATCCCTGCTGCACAGACAAAAGTAATTAGCACAGGGAATTTGTCTTAATGCAGTTTTACATTTTAGTGTCCAACTCTGCCCAGGGAGGAGGTGCCTGGGGATTTCCAATACATCTGTTCTAACAGGGAGGGCAGAGGGAAATGACTTTAATTAAAGTAACAGGAGTACACTTTGAACCTTTACAAACTGGAACAGAAGGAGGGAAGCGGCGGGGAGCCACAACGGAAAGGATTTGTAAAATATAAATCATAAAGCAGAGAGGAGAGAACATAACAAATGGCAGGCCAGGTGCATCTTTCCTAAGTGGTGCTGAATTTAGCCCAAATCTCTCATGCTTTTTCCCCCCTCGGCCATCCGAACAGATGTCTGTAGCCTTCAGATAAATTATAAAATATGGAGGGAGGAATTGTGCTCGGTGTTGCTGCCTTGCAAAAAAATCCCAGCTGCTGATTTTTACTGTGTTTACTTTTACTGCTCAGGAACTAGAAGGAAAGAAGACAGTGAGCAGCTGGGATTTGTAGGGGACAGTGGGCTCTTCCATCCACCATGTTTGCTCTCCTCTCACCTTCCCATTAACCCTCTAGTGACCTATCAGTTTTGCTTCCCCTCATGTTGCTTTTTCTATAAGTAACAGGAAAAAAATGAATGTCCATTTTCTGATCAGTATCTCTGTTTTCTTACTCCCTGTATTTACCACCCTAGAATGAGAGCTAGACCACAACTCACTAAAACACTTGCAGACAGACTGAGTTTCATGCAACGCCCTTGGCTGATATCATCTCTAGACTGCCTTTAGACAATTTCCTGCTCAGCACTTTTGTTCAAACCTCTCTTCAGTAGGCCCTGCCTTTTCCAAAGACTAGGCACAGAGATTTATTTGAAAGCTGGGATTCCAAGGGTCATAATAACATAGCCTACCAATACCATTAGGCATCTAAATCCCTTTGTAAAGCTGAACTTCAATGAGTCTCTTTATTTTCTTTCTATCCCTGCTTCCTCATGCAATAGATAACTTCACAGCTTATGTCTGAAGAGACAAAGCCTTCAGGTCAAAAGGGGAGTACCTGATGATACAGCGTCCCTAAGATATGGAACACAAGGTTAACTGTCTGCAGGTTGATTGCCTCCTGAACAGTGGCTTTACAGAACATTCAGGCACCTTTAACTGACTGGAGGGAAGGGGAGTGGCCATCACATTCCTCAAGTGTAGCTAAGCTCAGGCAAGAACTTAAAGGTTTTTTGCACCCAAGTATAAACTACTATGGTGTCACCAATATGCACATTTGCCTAACCCAGTTAATATCTCTGCCTAAAAGCAAAACTTTCCGGCACCTTCATCCCTCTTCACAAACACAGGGAAATCATTGCAACTGCCTTGCAAAGCTATGCAATCACATGTTGGTCTCTTGAAATCTCAGAACAGGAAGGACAATATTTGCATCTTCTACTTGCTACAGACTCAGCAGGAGTTTTCTCTTAAGGAGTTGAGAGTCACCTGTCATAGAATCATAGAAGAGTGGTTTGGTTTGGAAGGAACCTCAAAGATCATCTAATTCCAATCCCCCCTGCCATGGCAGGGACACCTCCCACAAGACCAAGTTGCTAAAGGCCCCGTCCAACCTGGCCTTGAACGCCTCCAGGAATGGAGCATCCACAATCTCTCTGATCAACCTGTTCCAGTGTCTCATCACCCTCTGAGTGAAGAATTTCCTCCTAATTTCCACTCTAAATATATCTTCTTCCAGTTTCAAACCATTATCCCTCGTCCTGTCACTACAGGCCTTTGTAAAAAGTCCCTTCCCAGACTTCTTGTAGGCCCTCTTCAGGCACTGGAAGGCTGCAATAAGGTCTTTCCGGAGCCTTCTCTTCTTCAGGCTGAACAAGCCCAGTTGTCTCAGCCTGTCTTTGTAGGAGAGGTGTTCTGGCCCTCTGATGATGTAGCCCTGCTCTGGACCTGCTCCAACAAGTCCATGTCCTTCTTGTGCTGGGGGCTCCAGAGCTGGACGCAGTGCTCCAGGTGGGGTCTCACGAGATCAGAGTAGGCGGTCAGAATCATGTCCCTCAACCTGCTGGCCACACTTCTTTTGATACAGCCCAGGATATGGTTGGCTTTCTGAGCTGCACTGGCACATTGTTGGCTCATGTGGAGGTTTTCATCAACCAGCACCCCCAAGTCTTTCTCCTCAGCAGTGTTCTCAATTCATATTCTGCCCAGCCTGTATTTGTGCTTTGGATTGTCTCTACCCAGGTGCAGGACCTTTCACTTGGTCTTGTTGAACTTCATGAGGTTGACATGGGCCCACCTCTCAAGTCTGCCAAGGTCCCTCTGAATGGCATCCCTTCCCTCCAGCATGTTGACCACGCCACACAGCTTGGTGTTGTCAGAAGAGTTGCTGAAAGTGCACTCAATTCCACTGTCCATGCTGCCAACAAAGATGTTAAACAGTACCAATCCCTGAGAAACACTACTCATTACTGGCCTCCACGTGGACATTGAGCCATTTATCACAACTCTTTGAGTGCAACCACCCAGCCAATTCCTTATCCACCAAGTGGTCCATCCATCAAACTCATGTCTCTCCAATTTAAAGACCAGGATGTTGTGTGGGACAGTGTCAAAGGCTTTGCACAAGTCCAGGCAGATGACATCAGTTGATCTGTCATGGCAACGCATGCTTGGTGCCATTTCTGCTTGTATTTCTGGAAGCCCTTGTTTCAATCTCTGGTAACTCAAATGACATCTCTTACACACACACTCCACAGATCACATATTTTGAAGTTCTGATTTACAAGAAGGTATAACAATTCTCTCAGCCTGTTATCTGTGTCTGGCAGGCCATCTGGCAAGCAGGTTGCAAGAAGAAAGAATCTTTTCTGTATTACTGCTTTCCCTAATTTTTCAAAATGATCTTCTTCCCCTCTCCTCACCTTGTCAAGAGTGCAAAAGAGATGAAAAACTAATCTTGAGCTCTTCACAATGTTTATCTCAAATGAGCTCTGTTCTATCCATACCTGAAGTGAAGGATTTATTAAGCAAAGAATGTAAAGGGGAGAATATAATAATGAAGCTTTAATTTTCAAACTCTTTACCATGTTGCTCTCCTGCACCCCAATGAAAACCAACACAGGCAGCTTCTATTAGAAGTATTAACTATTTTGTAGATAATTAGATGCAATTAGTTCTAAAACCACCTGACCTCACTTAATAATGGTGAGTGGGGGCAGTGGGAGGAGGTGGGAAGACAAAAGAAACCATTTTAAAATGTTGAGAGATGCAAAAACCAACAACAGTAAGAAAATAAACACACAAACTAGAAGATTTGCTAATGGTAGTAGTATAGAAAGTAGTAAGGCTGCAGAAGAGATAGCATTCTAGAAAAATGATGCATGTCCTAATTTTCAACACTTTACATAGCGAACTAAAATTGGACTGCATTTTGATCTGGTTTCCTACTAGAAGCTTACATCTCCACACGTTGTGTGAGCATCCTCTTCTCTCACACTCTCCAACAAATTTGAGGTGCAGTGCTGGATTTTAACCCAGTCTGACGGAGATGCCAACCAGTTTCACTGAAATAGGTTACTCTGTACACAGGGTACCTCCTTTAGTGTCTGAGGCAGAGACCCTTTTGTGTCCTGTGAGACAAAACCCCAGGCAATCCACATGGAGAAGAGTCTTCATGGGACACCTGGAAAAAAGCTTCAGGCAGACTTTGTACTCTCTTATACACCAAAGTCAGTGGCCAAGGAAGGGTATCCTTAAAGAGATGATGCTTTATTTGCACCAGAGCTCCCAGAAGAACTCATTCTCTTTGCTCACAGTAGCTATCAGTGAAAAAAGAAAGCACCAGTCCTCCTTCCTCAGCTATGTGAAGTGCCATGTGACCAGGAGGCATTGGTGAGACATCAAAGGCCATGCTTTCCGTTGTGGGTGCTGTATTACTGTGGTGCTGTTGCCAGAGCAAGGGGCATGGGAGAAGATTCATGAGGCAGCACATGGGAGGCATATGCTCTGTGCTGCTCCCCAGGCATGCCGCAGCCCTGATACTCTGCTTTTATTGCAGTAACTCCCCTTCTCCCTTCCGTAATAGGATGTAGCTTTATAAGGACAGCTCTACAGCTTTCCACCCTTCAAAGGAAGACAAAAGAGGCTAGAAATTTTTACAGTATCCGGTAACAGGCCATCTCCCAGGGGGGATTGAATTATCAGTGCTGCCTCTTATAGTGAGATCAACAAGCTACTCTGTATATATTTTAAACAATGTCTTTATGGCCTTTAAAATCAACAAGCCCTCAGATCTCTCTCAGCATCACCTACGGCACAAATTCTTTTTCTCCCATTTTCTGTAAGCTGCCATAATTAGATGGATTAGGGGAATAAATAATCCATCATTTAGCTTCTTGAACATAGTAGATGAAACTCTGCTATACAGCGTCACATCCCATTAAAAGACTGCCTCACTGAACACAAGCTATTTCACAGTGACGGAGGTCTTAATAACTGTGCCTAAAGGGAAGTTATTATTGGAAAGAAATATCAGGCATATAAACCATGGCAAATACATGGACGATGTTAAGGCTGGAAACTCACATCATCAGGTTGTGATTCAGACCAGCAGGCAGCAGAGCAAATATGCTACTGGACTGCTGTGCATAATCTTAGAGTTCAGCATGTGTATCCCGCTTACACCCCCGACTTGTGTCCTGCAGACATGCAGAAAAGAACCGAATTTCATTTCTGTGTGTAGTGCCTTTTGGCATGTGCCCTTTCTTATTTATTAGTTTTAACCCACTGCATGCCACACTACCAGTGTCTCTCTGCAGTACACAGCAGTACACAGATGTTTTTGCCAACCCTACCTTCCATTTTCATTTCTTTGTGCTTATTTTCCTTTTCTTTTTGACTTTCTAACATCAATGTGAAGCTCAATTCAATAGCACAGCCATGCAAAATTATCTAACCACTTCTCTGATGTGGTTGACAGATGAGGCATTCTAGAGAGGTGATTTGAGCTGATTGAGTTATACCAAGAGAAGTTGCAAAGATACCTCTAAATAAATATGCAAATTCTCCCTGTTGTTATTCATAGGATCCTCCTATTCAAGTACTTGATAGTTTTACTACCTTATTCACAGAAAAACAGATTGTTTTCTGAATGTTAGTGGGGAAGATTACCTTTTGGCTCCAACAGCCACCCAGAAAAATACTTTGTTATTTTTTGCTTGCAAATACTGATTTGTGGAACTTAAACTTTGAGGAGTTTTATTGCTTTTGACAAAACTTCCTTCTGGAAAGACTTAAACCCAGGATTAAAACTGTATTCATCAAGTGGGTGAGAGTATCCAAACACAGAGTAGCCCAATAATCCCATTAGTTGGGCATTCATCTGGGACGTAACACAGCTTCAAAATTCTGTTGAATCAAGCTGGACAGGGACCTGAACTCCTCTATAAGATGTGGAGGCTTTAAGTAATCTAGGATGTGAATCCCTCTTTCTTCACTTAACTGCTTGTTTCTTGCTTACATAGGAAAAGATTTTTTAAACAGAGGGTAAAAAGTGTCTATTACTCTCTAAAGATTACCTGCCTTAAAATCCAGAGGATGAAATGCTTTATCCTCTCCTTCAGCCATTTTAAAAGCTAGTTTCCCACTCATTGAGCAGGTGCAGAGGGAGTCAAAAGGCTGCTCAGCTTTACACCATCTTTTCCTCCACTGCAAAGGATAGACAAAGAGCCTTGAGTTCCCTTTCATTTTCCTAAGTTCTGTAGGAAAACAGTGAGAGTCTCTGTCCCAAGGGGTTCAACATATTTGGTGAATCTTTTATTCAGCTGTTATGACCACCAAGTTGCAAATATCACAAAAGCTAAGACCCAGACATAAACAGGTAAAATGAAGCTGAGTGTTGCTCTAGACAGTTTGACAGGGAGACTGAAACATTATGCTACCCTCAACGTGTTTCTTGATCAGCACTACTGACCATGATCAGCCAATTTGCACACACTTCTTTGTGATGAACCATCTAGACACAAATCTGTTGGTGCTGTTCATCTACTATTAATGAATAACAAGCTCTAGAAAAAGGACTACTTTTTGCAAAAATGCTGAAGTGCATCACTTCATTTATCAGGTGAATATTATTTGAGCTATAAGCTTTAAAAGAATGTATCTGTGCTGTAGACCTAGACATCCTAAAAATGCAGCAAGATCCAGCAACACCTACAGATGTCTCAGTGTTAGCACAAAGCAACGGAGTGACTGAAATATATATTGTCTCCTAGTAGTTAAAAAAAAATGCTGGAATTTGTAATCAAGTATTTCTAGAAAAATGACACTTTCCAGAAAGCACTCAAAATTGTGGGCAGCATGAGGTCACAGCCTTCCTAGAAATGGCACCTCTGTCTGTATCAGTGTGGCCTCTGGATCCTCCTTTCTTCTGGTTCAGGAGTATGCCTTGAGTTGTCTAAGTCTGGTCAGACAAAAAAGCCAAACCACAGCAAAGTTCACAAATGCTATGGCCCTAGACAAGGTAGGGAAAGTTAATGTTCAGACATGATGTGAATGAACATGCATGCCTGCTGTTTGAGAAGTGTAATTGACATGTCCTGCACAGCATGCAGGCGTAAGCATGGAAATTTCTTCATATGAGAGGGAAGAAATGGAGGGGAAGGTGGAGCTCAGAAGGAAGGTTAGGAGCACTTTTCTCCATGTTACTATTTTCAGCACTGCTGCAGCTAAATTGTGTTTAGATATGAGCAGCTGTCATCTCTGTGCCTTTAACACCTTCATAGAAGGCAATCACGAGCTGGCATATTCTTGCACTCTCCCCAGGTCTGGCTGTTGCTTGAAAACATCGTTTCAGCCCAAGCATTGCATTTCCTGGTGTTCATGATTTTAACGCAAACACTCAGCAGTAATCTCATATCCTTTCTGTTGGGCAGTTTTGCCTTGGCTCATCTAGTTTTGAATGTTGTTAGGTTTTACAGGGATGCTTTTAGACAGTATTTCAAGTGAATAAAATGTCTCCTTTAAACCCCAAGCATATTTAGTTTCATCAGGCCAAAATAAAAATACAATGACCTGTGAATTGCTGACATGGTGGGCGAAGCAATTTTAAGCCACAGCCACTCACCAAAGTGAGTCCATAGCCTAGCTGAAGAAGAGATAACACCAGTAGAAGGAAAGAAAAGTGACTTGACAGCACAGCAGATAAGATGAAGTCCCGGTGGGAGGAGAGCTTGCAGAGCCTCCATAATATTTAGTTTAAGGGTGGAGGGGATATGAAGCTCCTAGAGACTTTGCAAGCTAGGTTTTACAGAAAGCAGCATGCAGCAGGAGAGGAAGGCTGTGAGTGTAGTGTGGCACACCAAAGCAGCAACTAGAGGACAGGGTCCGTGAAGATGCTGCAGGAGAACGAACTAATAATAGTTGGAACACTGGCCCTGTGGATCAAGCAGAGTTTGTCATGCTCTGAAAGGTGAGAAAAGGAAGCTAGAGAATTCCTCCAACATCAAACTCCTCCTGACCCCATCTCTTCCTCTAAATCACCCTTTATTTTTATCTGCCATAACTCATCTGCCATTGCAACTGTCACTTCTCAACCCAAGGGACCAGGCATTCAGTTTAACACCAGACAGAGTCTTTTTTCCCAAAACATATTGGCAATGCTTTCAGTTCACAAAACAGTTTTTTGTACTCCTCAGCATGGAGCTTGCCTGTATTATTTTATAATAAACAGCATCCATCTTTCTTTGAAGGGCTGGAATACAAAAAGAGGATTTAGCCTTCTGAAGTCTTTTTTATTTACCTGATTTTTTTTCAAAAGCACTTTTAAGATACAGAGCAGTCACAGGGTTACTGTGCTAGCTAACCCAGTTGCCTATAAGCAATATCTCTCCTGGAGATTTTAAAGCTTGTTTGACGAGAGGAGAGGTACAGGCCAGAATATTTATTCTGTTTTCTTGGAAGGTACCCTAGTGTCCCAGGCTTGAGGCAGGTCTGCTAGAAGGAAAAGTGACCTCAAGCTGGAGGGCTAAAGGACATGTCCAAGAGCACTGCATCTAGACTGCTCATATAATATCAATACAGAGTATAAATGCAAAGCAAGACCTTGTATCTCAGGTGGCAAGTTATGCTGTTTGAGATTAACCATAAAAATCACAAGGGCTTTGTATTGATGTCATTGTCATGGGACTTGGGCTTTTGTTTTGGTTTTAAAACCTGGGTCCTAAAGGAACCCTGCAGAGAAAACTTTATCCCATGCAGGATAGTTACTTCTGAAGAGTTTGTTATAGCCCAGGTAAAATTCCTTCTCCATCTCTGTTCCTACATCAAGAAGATGGGAAGGATTAAAGAGCACTTGTAACATTTCCTTCTAATCTGTGCACTTGTCTTATGCCAATGTATCTCTCTCAGGGTTTCAGTGTTTCCATTTATATATATATATTCTGCCTGTAAATGTTATTGAAAAATAAATCTTAAAAATGCACTTAGTGTGAAAGAGAGCCATGAATTACTGTTGCCCCTGCAGGCTGGTTCTCCATCTGCAGTTGTGCCAATTCCTGTCGTTTTGCACAAGCACAGCCCCTTTGTCCCGCTTCCTACCATCTGCACACAAAACCATCCTGTTTGCAAAAAGGAAGGGTAGTTATTAAACATCTATTGCTTGGATAACAGAACATATATTGCTTTCCCAGAGAAGCCTCTCTGGGAAAATCAGGTGTCTAGAACAAAAGCAGACAGGCTGTCCAATGCAACCCAGCAGGAGCAGAATTGTTGGCTCAGGGAGCACAGGAGAACACCCATTCTGGTCCTTGGCACAAGAATCACTGTCTGGAGATTCCCTGAAAATGCTGAATACATCAAAGGGACAGTTTCCAGAGAGAAAACATCTTTGGCTTACCTCTGTAGTGCCATCTTACACAGAGGAACTTCCTTAGGATGTAAGTCCACCAATTTTAGAGCAACATGACACTTACTATGAAGTATGAAGTGTCTACAATGTTACCTGAATCAAGATCAATGTGGTTACCTAAATCCTGAAGCCTCATGAGGGAGCTAAACCTAGGTTTAGGCTCCAGTCTGACCACAGCACTCAACAACTTAGAGGACAGTTTGCAAGTTGTCTCAGCCCTAGTTCATGCTAGAAAACCCTTCCTTGACAGAAAGTTGGAAGTAGTGGTGCAGCAGCTTCAAGGAGCTGCTATAGGAAGAGAGTGTATCCCTTGATCAGACACATAGACACTTCAGGTTTGTGTGTGTGGCTGGTTTTTGTGCTTTTGATTGAAAGCACTACAGGCACAGAAAGGCCCCTTGGAAACCCAGTACTGTTTTCTGTGCTAGCTCTGCACGTGCTAGCTCTGTCTCCACTATGGAACTGTTTTGAAAAACCTCTAATGTTCTTTAATCTCTTCTAGTATATTGAACTTTTAAAGGCAGAGGAACCCCTTCCCTCCCTAGAAGTCCTTAGGGTCCCATCCTCACAAATCCTGTTTTCTTTCCTACCTCAGCATATAGATTGACAGCCAAGCTATTCCAACAATTCTCCTGAGAAATACTGGGGCTTTTATTAATGGAAGCGCTTGCAGGACTCTGTGCTATCATTTGCAAATGTGTGGGCGTATGTATGTGTGGAGGGGAGGGGAGCAGGGCAGGGGTGTCTGTGCTCTGTGAGTTTGGAGTTCACAGCTTTGCAGACAGTCCTGGAGAGGCCCTGATGTTTTCCCTGCTTCTCCTCTTGGATAGCCAAGTGATGGCTGGAAGTGTTCCTCTAAAATAAGGGGCAGGAAGATAATACAGGAATAAGGGAAACACTGTCATTCCCTTGGGTTCTGTGTGCACACGTGTGTGTGGTGTCACTTCCCTCCCACACCCGCCCCCCCACCCGCCTGCCCCTTCCATCTCATTTCTTTCTCATTTCTTAAGAAGCAGGAAGAAATTTGAGAGAGGTAGGAGGATGTGGCTTGTCTTTCTACCCCTCCCCTTTCTTCACTGTAAATACTTAAACAGACCCAAGAGAGTAAATTGCTTTTTCAAGTTTTATCAACACAAAGGCAGCCCAGCAGAGTTACAGTTCAGTGCTCAAAGATTGCCTTCATGTTTAGCAAGAAGCTTTCAGGCTAGAAAATAAATAAATATCTATGGTGGGAGGGGTGACTCTCCCTCCTGCTGCTAGAGAATTTGCATTTTGTGGGTGTAACTCATCTCCCTGATGCATTTCTAAGTTTCCAATCTATGTTAAATAAATTGCCTTCTGTATTCAGGGTTATAAGACCCACCCCAACTGGGACATAGGACAGACGCGCTGGACCACGGAGACAACTCCACTTAGCACAAATTACTCCACAAGGCATTATCCAAAATTTACAATTTGGGCTTTTCAGGTATGTGCCATGTCAGTGAAAAAATAATTTTTTAAGCCTGCTTTATGCCATAATGTTTCTTACTTCAGTAACATCAGACAATGTTTCACAAGTCCTGATTTTCAATTAATAACAAAAGTGGAAGATGGGGAAGACTGAAAAGAGTATAATATGATCACATACATGTACATGTGCTAGTTTCTGACAGAGAAAATTAGAGAAAAGGAATGCCTACAGACAATATTAGAAAAAAAACATAGAAAAGAAGCATTTCCTTGAAAACTAAAACTGGGCATTTGCAGCATTAGTTTTTGTCTATTCCACTTAAATTCACTAGGTTTTGAACTACATTGTCCTTTCAGGAGAACTGACCCTCTTTTCAGAATGCTGAAGAGAGCGAGAATGGGTCTCATCTGCTGTTGATTTCAAAGATGAGCCTTGGGAAGAGTTTTAGCCTCCCTGCAGTAAAGCCTCATTTAGCGGGTACAGCATGGCAGTTTCTGGTTCCTCCTTCTCTATTAAATTGGTTGCTTCCCCACTAAAAGAGTAGAAAAGGACTTAAGAGGTGCACAGCAAAGCATAGCCTCTCAGCTCTTTGAAGGAAAAGCTTTCTTTTCAAAAAAGAAACCTTGATATTTTTTGGACAAGCAGGTGTGCTGTATTACCACCCACACTTCTTTTCCCACAGCCTTTTGTGGAGCCAGGTGCTCAACACCCTAGTGAGACAGCAGGGCTAGGGGAAGGCATGGTGGGAGTCAGCTCACCCTTCTGTGACTCCTCTGTCAGTTAGTGGCTAAATCCTCTTATTTCCAGCAGTTCATCCCTTGGAGTCAGCTAATGGACTACAGTGGGATCTGATTTGCAATAATGACCCCAGGTAGTTAAGATTAATAAAGTTTTCCCCATGTGCCCCTAAAGCTGTAGTTTTGGAATTACGCTCCAACAGCTAAGCTCAGAGTCCTCCAAGCTGCTGGTTTAGGCTGCTGTTATATTCAGGTTGACATTGGTATGCCAGCTTTAATTTTCATAGAATCATTTAGGTTGGAAGAAAACTTTAAGATTATTGAGTCCAACCATTAACCCAACTCTGCCAAGTCCTCCAATAAACCATGTCCCTATGCTCAACATCTATGAGTCTTTTAAATACCTCCAGGGACTATGACTCAACCACTTGTCTGGGCATCCTGTTTCAATGCTTGACAACCCTTTCTGTGAAGAATTTTTTCCTAATATGCAATTTAAGACTACTCTGGGACAACTTGAGGCCATTTCCTCTCATCCTATTCTGTTTACTTGGGAGAGGAGATGGACCACCACCTCACTACAACCTCCTTTCACATAGAGTTAGAGAATGATAAAGACTCCCCTGAGCCTCCTTTTCTCTAGGCTGAACAACCCCAGTTTCCTAAGCCACTCCATATAGGTCTTGTGCTCTAGGCCTTTCACCAGCTTCATTACTCCTCTTTGGATATGCTCCAGCACCTCCATGACTTTCTTGTAGTGAGGGGCCCAAAACTGAACTCAATATTTGAGATGTGGCCTCACCAGTGCCAAGTACAGGGGAACAATCACTTACCTAGTCCTGCTGGATGCACTATTTGTGACATAAGTCAGGATGCTGTTGGCCTTCCTGGCTACCTGAGCATACTGTTGGCTGATACTCAACCAGCTGTCAAACAACACCCCCAAGTCCCCTTCCACCAGGCAGCTTTCCAGCCACTCTTCCCCCAGTCTGTAGCATTGCATGGGGTTGTTGTGACCCAAGTGCAGAATCTGACACTTGGCCTTGTTATATCTCAACAAGGTATTTATCCAAGGTCTACGGGGAAAAAGATTTCTGGAGTTCTTTGATTTCAGGAACTAGGAGTATAAGCATAAATCTCTCATCTCTAATCCAAGGCTCATCAAATTATTAGTAGTCACCTCTTTCAGTATGGGTGAAGCCTTATTCTAGCCTTAGTTATATTATAGCTCCATGAGAAGACCTGTCATTTTTGTCACTGGCTGCTTACATCAATGCACTAATATTGCTAATAATTAGAACCCAATGAATAATGAATAAACTGAATAATTTATTCAGATAGATTGCAAAACTTGAGCAACTTATTTGATTAATATATTTAATAACTCACTCTGTCCTGTATCTTTGTGAATAATATTTTTAAACTAGATGAGTAATTTGTTTTTAAAAATTCGTAACATTTGTCAAATAAATTATCCATTGGATATCATTCAACCAACTCTAATAATACTGAGTTAGCAGCAAGTGTATTCTTAAATGGCCAGTTGAGGCCCAAATAAGCATGTCTGAGTTTTCTGGGAAGAGTTTTTGCTTATCTCTAATAAAATACTTACTGTGATGAAATATGATCTTTCTACCTCAATAAGTAATTTTTACTTTTTAGTGGAGTGAAAGAAGATAGAAACAGTAACTGAAGGGAATAAGGATGTCCATCCTTTATTCCTGAAACCATAGCAACATGCCCATTTTCACATGGGATGAAAGCTACCACACATGAAGTAGTACAGGAGAACAGAAGTTTAGTTATGCCCACGTTGCCGTTCCCTCATCTCCAGTGTAAAACAAGGACAGAGAAAGCACTGAACTCTGGGCTTTGTGTCCTTCACTGCAGAAATGATCCTGCAAGAGGGTTTCGTTTCAGTGGCTAGCGGGTTTGCAGTATGCAATTACAGGGTTAGTATCAATTCAAATCAAGAGAGCTTTCCTCACTTGTGATTTGAAGAGGGAGAACCCCAAGACAGAAGTTTCACATAAGCAACTCTTTCACCCAGGGGTGCATCCACAGCAAGAGTAAATACATCTGCATTAAGACCAAGAAAGTATCAACTGTTCCTGCTACACGATAATCACCAAAGGTCACGGGTGAGATATTTTCTTCTCTATTGATCCAGAGCATATTCCCCAGACCCTGGATGCCTTTGTTCAGCTCTGATAGATGCTCAGACCCAGGACTGAGCTTCCCCAAGGAGCCATGCAGTGTACTTGGTAGCAATCCAGCTTTTGATACTGAAGATAATATTTATTGCTTAGGGAGAAAGAGCTCATATTTTTTCAACTTCTACCTGGACTGACCTAGTTGGGTTTAGCCTTGAAGAAGAAGGATGAAGCAAAGTGCCTTTAAGATTAAAATTGATTTTACTTTTTACAGCTTTTCTGTAAAGCCTTGGGCTGAAGTACAATTTGCAGTTATAATTATAGCATTTTAAATACATAGTTCTTACATGTAGCCTTCACTATCCAGGCTTGGATACCTCTGGATGTGTGACCTTAGCGTTTTATTCAAGTGTTCTCTCCATAATAATCTCATTAAAAATTGTATCATGTAAAGATGAAGCTCACATTCCTTCTTTTCTCAATTACCTGCAAAGCCTTTTGTACATATAAACTCAAGGGGCCAAGCCAATTCTCTCCTAGAATTGTCGGGCACTGCGAAATTACAGTATTCACAGGTTATTCTTGTTCTTCTGAAACTGCTTTTCAGTATCCTCCAAGACAGGATTTATTTACTTTGGTCACCCACTTGCTACCACTACTGTAAGACTTTGACCTGAGGGGCAGCTATCTGAAGGAAGGCATGGGGGGGGATTTTACAAGTTTTGAGAGCTGTGTGAAGCTAAGTGTCTCAAGGTATCTGGGTCAGTAGTGCATATGAAGATGTATGGCTGGAGGGCTGCAGCACTTGTGAGCTTTGCCTGCATTTCCTTATCTACACAGCAAGTTGCCACATTCCAGCCTGTAAGTAAATATTGTCAACCAATGAGTTTGGGTTCCATTGTGAGCCCAAACCTTGAGTTAGATGGAGCCTTAACAGTCAACAGGTCAGTTGCCTGAACCGAAGAAGATGTTTTATTTAACACACTCTGTGTAAGCACTGGAAATCACTTTATACATCCCTGCATATAGAATGATCATCTTTGTAGCAGCTGGGTTTGCACATTCATTCAGCCTAGCTAGTACTGAGTAATTGAGAAGGACTTGGAGAAGGAACGGGTTCAGTATCACACTTGGTTGGATACTTCATACAGAAAGACAGACTACAAAGATTCAAGAGGCATATGATGTGTTAATCACAATGCCTGTAATGGATTTATAGATATTTCCAGAGGGCTGAACAAGCAATTACAGATAGAAGAATGTGAAGCAACCATGACTCATATTTTAAGAAAGGTTGATAAGCTTGTAGCCACGTCCTTCCAGCACAGATGGCAAGTCCACACACAGTACTTGAACCACAGACCCTGGAGCCCTTCTATCCTGCTGCAGGATACCAAGTCAATCTCATTGTCTTAAATTGCTGCAGTTCTAACCAGTGGCAGGAGAATGGCTGTCCCTGGCATACATTTCTTTATTTATAAAACGATGGGTTTCAAACACAGGTTCCAGTAAGAGCTACCCTGTGAGAGTCACTGCTTTA
>VYZX01009967.1:42570-68548 GCA_013401335.1 Brachypteracias leptosomus | reverse complement strand
CATAAGGATCAAAATGCAATTCCTGATGACAGTTTGCATCTGACTCTAAGTCAAAGTGTTAGAGAACAGACAGGATACATGGATATCTTGAGAGTCTCTCACAGTGTGGGGTAGTGAGGGGGTTTCTTACAAGAAAAGAAAAAGGCCATAGACTTGAATTCTCAGTTAATGTACCAGTTAAACAGGTAGAAGATTCCTACTTAATGTTAAGATCATACACAGCTCTTTCTGAATGCAAGGCCCAAATTGTATGCATAGAGCTTAGATTTAGCATAGAGACAACTGGACAAATGTGGAAAAAATTCAAATCTAGTCCTGTTTTTCAACCATAGCAGAGAGTTTAGAATTTTAAAAGCACCTATAGTCCTGATGTTAGTACTTCTAGTTATTATATAATCCTGACTCATTTTTTTTCTGAAGAGTTTGTATTTAAAATTTTTTATTTGTTTATTTCCCACCAGGAAGGTAACCATGCCATTTTTGCCTTGTAAGACCATACTAGTGTTTCTACAAGTATTTCCTTTAGATTTAGTCTTTGATAATTACGAGTGTGAAGAAACTTTTCCTTTTTTTTCTGCTTAAGTAAAACCTTACAATTTCATGGAGTTATTGCTATATTATCACTGATTTAGCTGTTATTTTTAAATTCCGAGGAAATCTATGAGACCAATGAAAATATACAGATTTTCAGAAAAGGTACCTAGAAGAACATGGTCTGCTAGAAATCCTTTTTCTGTTTAAGAGCTGTGAAAAACATAGTCTGACTTAGTGGAGAGTCAAAGGAAAATATAGAAAGTGAACAGAGGAAAAATGAGGGATTGCCATCTCCCTCTTTGTGATTTTTCCTTGTGCCCATCTTGATGTAGCTTGCAATTTCATGCTAAAGATTTGTAGTTAACACTGTAACTTTTTGCAGACACAAGGCAATTCCAGCGACGTACCACAGTGGAGCAGAAGAGAAATAAGATAAAATTACTCCAAATGAAATCCATTCTCTTTTTTTTGGCTGAGTCAAACAGGAGGTAATCCTTTTCATGTGTTCATTTGAGAAGGTGTTTGCTCTTTCCCCACCTCAAAAATAAGTTTATCTGAGACGGTTTTTTTCTAAAATTAAAGGACTTGGGCCAATGCTTAGACATTGTATGAGATACCAGCCCTGTTTAAAAAGACAGGAGATCAGATTTCTTCCATTACTATACTTCACAAAGGAAATCACAACCTTGATTTTGTACCACTGGTAACTGAAGGACAAAGTGATATTAAAAGCTTCTTGTATCTTTTCAATGTGCTTTTTATATTTTTGAGGTCTCCCACTGCTTAATAATAATGCTGATGCTTAAGTGAAACTCCTTAAGTCTGTATGCAACTATTTTTCTGCATTGATATCTTTGCCATAAACAAGACATTAAATATCCTGTAGAAAGTAATCAAGACAGAAAATTCAGTTTCATCTGGGACTGTTTTCAGGTTTCTGACTAGCAGATGCCATTCTCATCATGAGGTCATTTATCCTGCTGAATGGGGTGTCAGTCTACTATATGACTACTTTTATACCTTTACAAATAGATCCCCTGATAGCAGATCTGGGTTCTTAAGCTCCACAGAAACTGGTTCCCATGATCTTATAAAAACACTAAAGAAGAATTTTCTAGCATCTGTTTGATCCTTCCACCCTCTCCTTGATAAGCTTATTCCACATTCTTCTTTTGATGCAATGCTAAGAGGTGGTTAATTATTAGATTTATTCCAGAATTCAGGACTCAGATGGTTTCTTGATTTACTGCATTTTTGGTTGTCAGTTATTTACTTTAATTTTTAACAAAACACTGATTGATATTACTTTTTAATNTACTTTTTAATTCTGTGCAAGAACGGGCACAACTGGAAAACTAAACCAAAAGCCAGGATTATTGTAACTTATTGTTAATTGTGAAAACCAGAAGATAATTTTTTTGCCATACAAAGGTCATGGTGTTTTGTTGTTTTGTTTGTTTGTTTAAGAATGTAAAAATAGAGATATCAAAGTCTTTTGCTAACATTTTTTAAAGATATATCAGTTTGTGTATTGCATGCACATATAAATGTGTATGTCTGTCATTCAGACTTGTGTCAACCAGACAGATGCAAAAGCAGTAAAAGACAAAAAAACCCCTTGTATGAACTTCATGCAAATAGAGTTACAGCAAATGTTTTATATTACAGTTATATAAAGAAGGGTGCCATTTTTTAAAAGAAAACTTAGAAAGTACAAAATTCCTCTCAGCACATCTTTATTATTTAAAAAGCCCATTTGTTTTCTGCTATTAGATTTTAGTTTGAATTCAAAGGAACAATTCTCCAAAAATGGCAGCAGGTTTGTTTGTTCAATTCTATTTCAATATTACAATGAATGTAAATACTAAAATGAAATAATAGCTGAAGGAGTCTGCCCACCTTCAGGTTTTTTTCCTGATTATTTTCCACAATATCTCACCTTTAAATACTAATAAAATTAAAGTAAGAATCTCAGGTCCTCCTTTGGGCTTAACTTGGCCTTTATAAACTAGTTTGAATTCTGAAATTTGTCAGTATGATTAAAACTTGGGTATTAATGTTAAAAACAATGTTAAATATTTTTTTTTTCTAGGCTGCTGTTTTCCTTTTGCTCCTGAAGGTAATCTGAAAGGGATGATGTTTGGTGTTTGTTTAGAACACATTTATTAAAAAGAATTGCTTTTATTCTTCACAGCAAACTTCTTTATAAGCATCTGAAAAATATCGAGAATTTAAAAAAATGAAATGTATGCTTAAGTCTGTTGCATACTGTTCAATCCATGCTTGTACATTACAGAGGTAGTTTAATCACCCATAAGAAATTACTAGCTTCTCTGTTCGTGAAGCATGACATTTCAATTGCACAGCCAATAAAAGAATTGCATGAAGAGGGATGAAATGATTTACTGTACGGAAAGCCACAAGACCAAGGTTACCATGGTGAACTACCTTTCTGTGCATACAAGGTCAAGTGAGAGTGACCTGTCAGTGGACAACCTTCAGTGCTAACAAGGTAATATTGCATCAACAATGCTTTGTTGATCTGCTTCTTAAATAGTTACAAACATTTTAATATTTGATATTTTTTCATTTCTGAATTTTTTACATGTAGACAATAATGAATACAGAAATCTTCATTTTATGCTTCAGTAATAACAGTTTAACCGCATTAATTGAACACCTCTATTTAGAAAAATTTTATGAATTGTAATTGTATACAGTAATGTTTTCTTGGGTATATTCAGAGCTTAAAAAAAAGCTTACCAAGGGTTTCCAGATATTTAAACTAGTGTATATGAGATTCTAATTGATGCTTTTCATATTTTCTGACTCTGCATTATTGTATATTGCAGAATTCTTCTTTCAGTTCCAATGGAGCTGGAGATAAGGAAGCAGGAAGCATCGCAAATTACCTGTGCAAATATTGTCAAATAAAACTTACAATTATAATTAGAATCTTCAGAAAAAAATCTGAAAAGGAGAGAGTTCATCTAATGGCTCTCTGAAAATATTGTGTTGATGCATAAAATGAGAACTATACTAATAAATGTCTCTTGAATTACATATGCTGTAAGAAAATGAAACCCTTTGGGTTTTGAATCTTGGATTTAAAGAGGTGGTCATCAAATATTTAAGATGAAAATGCAGTAACACATGCTAGCTGTCATGTGTAAGTTTGGTGAATGTTATGACAAGGTTTTTAAAACATTCATAGTCAGAGTATTTTTATTAAAATGTTCATTAATTCAAACAGACATTCATATCTGGCAACCCACATTACAATTGAGATTTCTAGATGCATGAGAAATCTTTGTAAAGTCAAGAAAATATGAGTGAAATATATAGCAATCATGTTTAAATTATACATTATAAGGCATGCCTATCGGTGTGTTGTCATATTATGCATTAAATTTAGTGCATAAATCAGGTTGTTATAATTCTGATGTCGCCAAAAGGCACAAAATATGACAAACAGAACTAGGCATGTAGATATTATCATACTCAATAATTCAATGAGCATTTGTTTTATGCAAATTAACTTCTGTTAATAAAAATTATACTCATTTATTACATCACTTCCATGTGATAATTTAAAAAATGTCCTTTTTCTTGAAAATCATTACAAAATGTGAATAATACATTTGTTTAACATCTTTATAAACAAGATCTTACCATCTGATTAGTTCTGGAAATGAAAGTGTTATTGATTTCTATAATAATTTAATAATATTCATAATATTACATAATACTGTTACACTGCAGTGCTGAAACTGCTAATCTCATTTTTGTGGAGAACTCTGTGCATTTAAAATAGTACCTGAACTCTCACATACAGCATAAAAACAATATTAATTTGATACAGGCTGCTATTGTTGAATCTGCAGAAAAAGTACCTTTTAAAATTTGGAGAATAGAAGAGCGAGATACTTTTAACTGTAGCTTTGACCATAATGAACAGAACTCTCTATTAAACCAGTGTTGCAACAGAGTGGGATTTTTCAACGCATTCATGCATATTGGGTTGTAATATATCAAAGTTTCAAGCTACTTAATTTATACTTGAAATATATACCAACCTGAGAAAAGTTTAGAGCTGTGTTCTTAATAAATCCCTAAAGTGTTTGTGATTATGAGGGATCTCTAATAGAGGATACAGTGTATCACGTGACCTTGGAAGCTTATTATTATCTATTTTCAATTCCAGAATATCAAGGTTCATCAGATATTCTTTTTTTTTTTTTTTCTCTTTTTAATAATTAGTAGGTGCAGACTTTCTTATGACATTAGCTGGCTGATCTTACCAGAACATTAAAAGACAGAAGTGAATATGTGTGTGGGAAAAGATTCAAGGCAAGATCTACCTCATGCTAAGGAAATAATTCAGAGCTGAAAACATTTGTCTAAGGGCTACTGATTTAGTTAGTGAGCCAAACCATGGAGAACTTGTGGACATCTTGATAAGACAGCACAGGGAAGGTGAGATTCTTGAACCTAACCTGCTTCCACCCTTCATCACTAGACCCAGCAAGCCTCTTGGCAGGAAATAAAAGACTTATTTTATGTTTTTTATTAAAAGTAGCTAAATAGGTACTTTAGGGTACCAGACTTAGTTGAGTATGCTGCTGTGAATACTGGTCCTAACTGAGCATCATGTCAGAGTACTTCTGTTCAGTTAATTGTTAGTGGCAGGCTGCTAGAGCCACTACTTGGCTCTGTAAAATGTCAGAAATCAAAGAAGACCTTAATCCTAAAGTGTATTCCTCAGCTTGCCTGGAATGTTATGGGTGCAAATAGTGAAAACTGTGGAGCATGTACTTGCTGGTGAAAACTCTTTCATTTGCTTGCAGGACACATCACACAAAGTTCCCGTACTTTGTAGAGAAGAGTCAGTTAGACTACTGATTGTATGTTGGCCATGTCATGATATTACTGGGCCTGTTGTCAGATTAACAAGTGACTGACAAGCAATATTAGGTTCTGAATGGTGCATAAGGAATTAAAAAACAGAAACTAAAAATATACAGACTAAGAAATGCCAATTTTCTTATCTATCTTGTGGCCCTTGGCAACTAATAAAATAAATGGAGCTATATTTTATGGTCAGAAAAACGTAGGCTAGATGGCATTAGTATTGTGTCACAACTACAATGGAAATCATAGAATCATAGAATGTTTTAGGCTGGAAGGGACCTCTAGAGGTCATCTGGTCCAATCTCCCTACACAAGTAGGGACATCTTTACCTAGGTCAGGCTGCTCAGAGCCTCATCAAGCCTGACCTTGAAGGACTCCAGGGATGGGGTCTCCACCACCTCTCCGGGCAGCCCATTCCACTGATCTATCATCCTCATATTAAAGAACTTTTTTTCTAATATCCAGTCTAAATCTGTCCTTTCCTAACTTAAAACCATTACTCCTTGTCCTATCATTAAAAACAGAATAGACCTTCCCCTGAAATAAATGTGTAAAATGTGGAAATCCCTCTGGTGGTCATAAATGCATAGATTATATCTGTTGTTTACCCATGATTTAATTAAAGAGAAATTTGTAATAGGTTTTTAAAGAGAAAATTAAAAATTCACCAGAGAAAATGAGCACAATAAAGAAGGCATAGTGAACCTTCAGAAATTCGACCCATGTTTTAATGTTCTAAAATATTAAGATTTTAATTTTTTGTCACAGTTTTCAGGCTTCTTTGCTTACTGAATGTATTAGGCATTTACACTGGCTACTTTGGTCATTTAAGTAGGTCCTGGAAATCTGGAGATACTCTTGTTTCATCATTCAGTATATAACAGGGCTTTTCTCCTGTCTCTGTGTCTTTGAAATGCACCTTCTCAAGATATTTAAATAGTCCCTCAAATTAACACAAGATGAAGAAAAAATGGTTTTCTAATCATTGTGGACCAGACTAGTAAAACATTATTTGAATTTGTGCTGAATTTGATTCATGTCAGGCTTCCAACTGAAGAACTGAGTATAGCAAAATGTAAGTATTAAATTAACAATAAAATCTTAGTATACTTTGTTAGTGAGTTTTTTTCATTTTGATTCTAGTCTCCTTCACTTTAAATTATACAAAAGTATTAGAGGTTAGATGAACTACAATGTTAAAAGAACATCAAAATCACTGAGCACTCTTCCTCTTCATACAGCAGTTGTCTAAGAAAGAAATTTAGGTATCTGTATTAAACTGAAAAGGTGATGATACTACTAAGTAGATAACATTTAAGTGATATTTTCTTTTGGCTACTGAATCATCTAGAAGAACATATGAAGGTGAAGCCTGATGTGTTGGAAGAGGATGTTCACTTCACACCAAAAATGATTGGCAGTAGTGTGAACCTATAGATTCTCTTTTTGCATTTGGAAACAATCCACAATGCAACTAATAATATTCAGAACTCTATCTATTTTTATAAAAGAGATTCTCAACAATTAAACATTTGTGAGGCTATTAAAACATACATAGGTCTCCTGTTCCATAAGGGAATTCAGGTCATGTTTCTCTGGAAGAACTGCCATTTTTGGAACTTTCATACCGTTTCTAGGATTTGGCTTCCCTTTAAAGAGTACGAAAAGAATATGGCTTTAGCTTAGATTTTAGGATTTCTTATTGTTTACTTCAGTTTGACCCTCAGTGTATTTACTGGTGGAAGCTGTGATTGGGTTTTTTTTATATATGATGAGATATCTTTTTGTGGATTGTTTTAGTCCAATTAATACTGGAAACTGTAAATAGTAGAGGTATATGGGATATATAAATTGCTAACTGAATGTGGAGAGATTTTTCTCAGACTCTTTCTGATAACGTAATTACATTTAATACTTCAGTGCATACAAACTCTATGTGCTGGTGGAAAAGCAAAACACAGCAACAGACAGTAACATTTGTTCAGCAGGAGAGAGTAAAAGCACAAATCAGAGCAAACAACAAATGTAAAAACAAAAGTGAACAAAAATAACATTTTAAACTGGAGATAAACCCTTCTTCTACTTACAGCTGTATAACTAAAATTCATACCTATCTGGAGAGAGAAAAGGAAGAGAAGGATCTTTGTATACCAAGTATCATGGGCAACCTATGACAAGTGCTACAGGTATGGCAGATCTTCTGAGTCTCTTGAGTTATATGTGCAACGCTGAACATGGGAAGAAGATGGTTGCAATAATGTATTTAAAGTAATGTGGTATCACCTATATTTAGGGGAAGAAAAAACTTGAATATAGCAATGCCCTCAAATATTAAAAATGTTTTCATAAACATTAAGTAAAACTTTTGGGAAGTACTAGTTTTCTAAAGGCATTTTGTCTCTCACAGTCCTGTCTTTTTGTGACCTGTGTGTCTTTCTCTGATTGTGATCATTTTACTACAGATCTTCTGAATTGGCGCTGCTAGTTCAGGTAACAGTAATACTTCATACAGCTTCCAAAGATTCAGCAAAGACTTCTGAGTAAGTATTTTTGGATAAATGTGTATGCACTTTATAGAGTATATTTTGTGGATAAATGTTGCATTTNGGGTGGGGGGGGAGTGATAGAGGGACTAGGGGTGGGCACCGGGCACCCAGCCAGGGTAAACCCACCGCAAATAACATCTAATACTTACCATAAGGGTCTTTAATTGTAAATGTCATTGTTATTTTCATTATGTGGAAGGCACTTTTGTTTTTCTTTTTTTTGTTTAGAGAATGGCCCAGATGGAGTTTCTCATTGTGAATTCTCTTCCTTGGAAAACTGCAGGTGCACATTCATAATTTGACAGTGCTGCATTATGGATTACTTAGTGAAGGCTATTGTACAGTGAGCTCTGCAGTCATCTTGTTGACTTCCTTGAAGTACAAGCATATAATCTCTGTGACATTAATTCTGCTGCCTAACTCATGTTTAAGTGGTGCATCTACCCAAGTTTTTGAAATAATTGTATTTAAAAATACAGAAAGACATTAACATTGAATTCTGCAAAAAATAATTTTATAATAGAGTGTGTTTTGTCATTCCTAAGGCTATAAATAAAATAATAAACCAGTACTCATTCAGGTTTTTTGTACCGTATGAAACAAAACTTATTTTAGACACTAATGAATTAATAGTATATTCATATATACTGATGATCTATATATGAACTGTTAAGTTGATGCAATATAAAATGCCTAAAAGATTAAGCCTCTGAAATATTTTTATTAGAAAAAGCTTGACAATAACTAAAATAAGAGTAATATGTGCAATAAATTATTCAAATACATAAATTAGTTGCATACTTTAGGGGAGGAGTTGCTTAAGTTAAGAAGACAAAATTCTAGAAAGGGATTTAAATTCAAATATAAACTCAAGGTCTGTAGATTTTGCATTTCCAAAGATGACTGTTATATACACAGAGTAAGAACGTATTGTTTTGCTGGCATAGACTTAGTAGCTAGATGAAGGAGCCTGTATCCTTCAACTGTCCTCTGCTAGAACAACCTGGTCATCATAATAACAGTAATATGATGCAAAGGGTCCCTCTGCTTAAGTTTCTGGCTACAGGAGCTGAATCAAGTAATGAATAAACTGTGTAAAAGTACCTAATCCCACCTAGAGAACTCTGCTGTTGGTTTTGCTAAGATAGTTTCTCTCTCCAAGAGAAAAGCATAATTTGAATTATAAAATTTAGAGAAAAGCAAACTTCAGATAGAAGCAATTTTAAGCCATAAATTTAGAAAGAAAAGTAGATTGTCAAATAATAGTGTGGGAGAGGCATGTCTGTCAAGCGTGGACGTAAAGAAGAGATGAGTTTAGAATACAAGGAGAAAGGAAGCAAACAGTAACCTAAGGAAAATGGAGCTTTGACAGACCCTTGAATGACTGCAATATATCATATCCCCACTCAAGCACCTTTTCCTCTGTCACTTTTTATCTATTTTGTATCCCTTCTTTGTCCAACTTTTTCATATGCTCTCACCCTAAATGTCAGTTTTCCTTAGGTGTATCTTTTACCTTTGAAACTCCCCCCCTGAATCTCTGTGTTTAAGTATATGCCTTTGAGTCTGAGAGTGGCAGATCTTTTTCTAGCCTTGTCTTTTACCTCTTGTTTTATTAGTACTTATTTTGCACCTCAGATGACCTTGCTTTTCATCCCATTATTCCTACACTAAATGCTTTGGATGCCCTTAGTGCTCACCTTTATATTAAAATTCACAAATCCTCTTGTTCATAAAAATGAGGAAAAACAGTCAGTGAAACTTTCACCAAAAGCAAAGATCAAAATCCCTTGATGTAGTAGAATTGAACTTTCAGGGGTTTTATTTATTTAGTCAGTTTTATTATGGGCTTTTTCTGTGTTTGTGTTTTTTTGCCCTTGCTTGCTACAAAAAAAAAAAATTCTTTTATACAAAAGTGCACGTTTGTGTCTTATTCTTTTGACTTCTGTTCATTTAACCTTAGGTTTTATGCTGTTGATATTGATAACTTACTGCTAGTGATTCATTTCACATCTTTTCTTGGCTTACAAACAGTTTTTTTCTGAAGTTTAGTTAATCAGTAATGTTCAGGATCTATTTTGTGGATAGGTCCAGATACAAAAATTGAAACTATTATGTACTATGTAAGCTAGGTCCTATTTCATCTCATGCTGGTTTGTATTCTGGGATTTGCTCCTATAATAGCAGGAAAATGTGTAAAATAAAAATATATTAATGGATAGTAGAGGCTGAACTGGGACACATATCTTGTATACTTGAGCTGTTTTCTTGTTTTCTGATATTTGTTTCAATCTACGTATCTGTACATTCAAGAATGTATGGATTTTGGAAAGAACACCTGGATTTACAGCTCAGTTTTTGAATTCATGTTCCTTTCTTAGAAAACTTTTATTTGAATTACGTTGCTGGCATGTGTCTTTAGGCAGATATGATTACTCCCAGTGACATCCTCATTGCATTCCCATGCACAGAATGACTTTCAGTCTAAGAAAGAGTTTTTAGATTACTCCTACCAAAACCAAAATGATCAGTTGTTTTATACTGGTTCTGTTTTCAGCTTCATTTCTTTCTTAAAGTCAGCTGAGGGATATTTCTGCATTACCAGAAGATACCATTTCAGTTTACATCTTAAACTATACTTTGTCCCCAGATGATGTAAAATGAATTGCATTCAGGCAGAGGCTTCTCAAGCACAACTGCTTCATTTAACAGCAGCATATAAGTATTCAACTCCCAATCCCTGGAGTTCTCCCTTTGCCAACACTTATAGTGTCAGACTGAAACTGGCAAGGTGTTTTTTCAGAATGCAGTTTTTCTGAGCCAATTAACTTATATTGGGAAATATATTTTTATTAATTTCTTTATTTTTATTTCTTTATAATTTTTCAATGTGGCGGGGTTTTTTCTGCTTTAAACAAGGTAACCAAGGAACCTAAAGAAAATAGAAAAAGTCTTTTGTTGGCTTCTCAGACAAGAATAAAAAATTAAATTTAGGGTTTCTCTGAGACTTATAATTTCAAATGGAGCAAGAATTCCTCTCTTCATCTGTTTGTCTTCAAGAAGTTTTCTAATAAGCTTAATCATACTTAATCTTTCAAATTCTGTAGAAAAGGAAAAAAAAATTCCGTATTGATGCAAACTTCTGTGAAATTCTGCCATTACAGGAATCTTAATGTCAAGATTCTGATCTGATACACTATGCACTAAATTTAAAAACAGCAGACCATAAATTTTGTATTTTATCTAAGTGCTTTCCAGGTATTCATGGATACTATTACACAAGAGCCTTCTCATCTAGGGAAATCTTGTCAGGAATGTATTAATAAGAAAGAAGGGCATAAAAGGATTAATTGCAGGCCTAACAGGAGACTCAAGAAATAACTTAACTGTGCTATCTGAAGAAGTTAACTACACCAGTCAGAGATTAGAGTTGTACCCTCAGTTTATTTTGAGATAGTAGAAAATAGCTGGTAAGGAGGCGAAGATAGATTAAAAGACATTCACTAGATCAAGAAAACAGCCCCCCTGAAAAACTGGAAGCTGATGACAGTCATTGATTTAAAAAATGTCAATATTTCTTGACATTAGTAATTATACTTACCATTGTCTGATCTTGTACAGCATCTCCCTTATGAAAGTGTATAGAGAAAGGACACTTTCACAAATACCTCATAGCTTCTCAGTCAGTCTTTCAATTTGGTTGTGTCATGCATGTAGTGGGAATTGCATGGATAGCTGATTGTTTTTAAGTTTTAAATATTATAAAGCTGCTGGAAAAATAAAAAAAATCAGTGTCATCCATGTGTTCTGTTCTGGTGAATTGTATAGTTAGATTGCAATGGGAAAAAAATCTAAGCCAAATTATTTCAGGTTTGTTTGCTTGCTTGTTTTTTCTAAGATAAATCCCAGAATATAATAATGAACAATCAGAAAATATATTTTATGTAATTCTCTTGAAGGCTTAGTTTTGCCACCTGTTTTATTCACTGTCATGTGCAAGAAGGCCATGGTAAGTGGGCATAGCCCTGGCTATGCTATTTCTTTGTAGATTGTGTGTGATGTAATATCTGTTCAGTGCTTACAGAGTACTTACAGGGACTAACATGAAATGCAGGTTTCTTAAGCTCATTTCAGGCTAGAGAAATGTGTATAAAAAAAGTAATTTTGAAACCTAGTCAATAAAATATTTTCGTCCTCATACCATGATGATCTTCTCATTTTCATGGTGGCAGAGGGTTTGCTCTGCTCTCAGGGAAATAAAATTTAGGAGTAGTCAAAATTATTTTTTTCATTTGCAGTTGTTTTGTCTGTTGTTGCTTTAGCTGTTGACATTAAATTTCCATCCCATCATTAAAGATTAGAAAAATACTTTAATTTTTTTGTATTACCCATTGATGGTATGTTCAGGATGTCATGCAGCTGTAGACATCTTTCTGTTTTCTGTAGGAAAGGAGACTGCATAATATACCTTACTTCTGTTAGTGATGGAGGTCACTGGTGATTCCTATATTTCTAAACATATGGAGTATTTAAACCTATACACCTCATAAGAGTCTTCTTCAGAGACTATATTTTTATATCAGAGGAGAAGAAAATTAGCAAACCATTTTGGATATAAGAAAGTTCATGTTTAAGATGTTAGAACCAGGAAAAATTCTTTCTATTGAGACTAAAACCTAATACAGAATTAAAAAAAATAGAATTTAGAAACAGTAAAGAGATAAGTGAAATAATAAAGAACACAGGAAAAAACCCTATGAAATATTGAAAACTTTTTTATAGCTCTTGGTCTCCAGAATATCTTTTTTCCTATATTCAGTTGTTCTCATCATGGATCATTATAATTTCAAGGTCTTTCATTTGAATCTTCCTTTTATGCTGTTAATTATCAATAGAAACACTGTCAGATAAAGGTGTTTCTTAATGCCTACTCAAACGAGTGGTCAATAAAGAGATTAGCAAAGTAGTATTTACCTTACACACTACCACCTCTGTAGAAGGCCAAGGTTCTTTTCAAGCATCTAGGTGTGAAGTTGAATATTCAAAGACAAGTTACATGTCTTTATAAGACCATAGAGTTTGTTGATGTGACTGGAGAGCCTATAGTCATTAGAGCTTCTTTGCTTGTAGGAATGTTCCATTCTGCCAAATGCAGTTGCTCAACAACTAGCTCATTGCATTTCTGTCTTGGCTGACAGGTGCAATTAAAAGGTGCATCTCCTGCACAAGATAAATGAGAACATAGTCTTCTATGTTAACAATGATAGAAACAAGTTTCTTGCAGATCTGTTCACAGCTTTGTGTGCTCCTCTGTCTTTCACTTTGGATTCCCATAGTTTTGAGTTGTCTGCCTAAACTGATAAGAGTCCATTCTCACTCAACTCTTGTCCACTCAAGGTCTATTTTAATCTAGCACTCTTCTGTTGATTAGGCTTCTTTTTTTCTCTCATCCTGCATTTCAGACATTTCTTAAACAGTATATTAAAATTATCTACCTTTAGAGGCCCTATGGTCCAGTGAGATTTTATATTAGGACTATATATTTTGAGTCTACTTTTCAAATAGTAAGAACCTGTTTATTTTTTCCTCTAGCTGTGAAAGTTGCTTTCTCCTTGCCATTACTGGTCCTAAGAGGACAAATTCAACTATATGAAGGATGACGCTTCTTGCCTCTGTTTTTCAGAGTGAGAATCCCTTAATGTAGCCAAAAATTCTCTCCTTTTGACTGTAACAGTTAAATTAAGCTTCCAGTTTTCCTTCCTGTACTTGAAACCTCTGAAATAAGCATTTACTTTTCATATGTTCAAAGCAAGAACATTTTTGATATTCACAGGTCCACAGACATCTTGAAATTCCCTATGCTGTTTGTTTCCAAATGTAGCCATTTCTACTCAATGGATGGTGGCTTGAATTGAGTTTTGCTATGAAACTGCTGAAATGGATCCCCCTAATAAAATCAGGGCATAATGCTCCAAAGGTCAGGCAATATTACTGACATTATTGTGAAAATTTTTCTTAATTTTCTGTCATATTATCACCAAATGCATTCTTATTTTGAGTTGCTGAGGGCCAATATGATTCTACATTTGCTGGTTGCTTTCAGTGTTCCAACACTGCTCCCCTAGGTAGTTGATGAAGCATTTTTTTTTGAGCTATCTGAAGTGTGATTGTACATTTGAACTATCAATAGGAGAAGGAGAAGTTACATTACTGTAAGAGATATTTTTTGAAAATTTAGATCAAAAACTTACAAGATTTCTAGCTACTTTTCTCTTTCAAATCTCTTTGATGTTTCTAGATGTACATTTCTTTAGATGAACAGGAATAGAAATGCTGATACCTTACATATCTATATGCTGGACATAAACAGTTGTAGAATATGAATGTGTTCTGTGTGAGTAGGAAAAGAAAAGGAAGGCTGTCTTCTAGTAACAAAGTGTAAATGCAAGGTTTATTTTAATGTACGTTTGCTCATTTTAAGAGCTCTAATTTCTTTTAATACTTCTCTTATTGCNGATACAAGCCAGGATGCTGTTGGCCTTCTTGGTAACCTGGGCACACTGCTGGCTCATGTTCAGCCTGCTGTCCACCAGTACACCCTGGTAAGGTGATGAAGCTCAATATTTTTTGGCTGTTATCTTCAAGTATAACATGTGGTTTTGGATTTTTAGAATTATGTTATGAGGAAGGGTTGACATGTTGAGTTATGCACATGCACTTGTTGCACAAGAATAGTCAGCAAGGGCATCATTGCCTTCTGTGTTGGAATGATTGATAATGTGGGCTAAAGAGAGTCTGTCATGCAATATAACTCAACTTTAGCAAGAATTCTAACATCCTTTTCAACTGTATTTATAATCTGAGATAAATGTGTTGGAGGAATGAGTTGGTAGATGGATTGAAACATGAGCAGACATTTGGACTCAGAGGATAATAATTAATGGCTCAGCTTTCAGAGGACAACCTTTCAATAGTGTAGCCTTTCTTATTCAATTATTTTCATCAATGATTGGGAAAATGAGATAGAATGGACCCTCATCAAATTTGTATATGAGGCTAAATTAGGAAGAGAAGGTTGAAGGACATGCTGGACAGAAAGAGAAACTTAGGGGCTGGACCAACAAAAACCTAATAAAGTTTAAAAGAAGTGCAAAGTCCTGCACTTCAGACAGAATAACCAAGTGCATCAGTACGGCCTGGAAACTAATTGACTTAGGAGCAACTCTGCTGAAAGGAGAGATTATAGTGGGTTGCAAGCTGAATATGAATGAAATGCTATCACAAATAAGGCAAACTGGGCTACATTGGAAGGACTTTGGAGAATACATCACAGGAAGTTATTATTTTTATATTTCTCACTGAGGGGGCAATTAACTGGAGAATTTTGTTCATATCAGCTTTATAGTTCAAGAAAGATGCTGAAAAACTGGAAAGGGTCCAAAAGAGGACTATAAACAGTATGGCATGGTTAGAGACCTGGAACACATAGTCTTCAATGAGGGGTGGCTTAGCCTGGCAAAAGAAAAGCTAAAGAGACCTTAAATAGCAGTCAGTGAAATTTGAAGGTAAACTGTAAGGATGATGGAGCTAACTTTTCTTAGTAGTGGCATTTGCTATAATAAAAGGCAAACCCCACAAGTTTCAGCTTCAGCGTGGACATTAGAAAAAGTGCTTCAGCAGGAGGGTCATGCAGTGCTGAAACAGTTTATGAAGCTGGGTGATGGAATCTCTGTTCTTGGGGGTTTTTGAAACTTGTCTTTACAAAGCCAAAGCTGACCCCATCTAGTACTGGTTGTGGTCCTACTTTGTATGAGATGTTCAACTAGGTGACCTGTAGACATCCCTTGTAATCAACATTTCTATGATTCTATGCCTTCTACTAATGGTTGGACTTGATGAACTTAAAAGTCTCCTCCAACCAAAATGATTCTATGACTCTATGATTTTATATTTGCATACTTCAGTACTCCAGACTGGGTGAAAAAATGCAGTCACAGACTGTGACCACTGTGTTTATTACGCATGTAGACATAATAGTATAGGAATTCAATGATTAATTAAATATTTCCTTTTCTTCCCGTGAGCATTGGAAGCTTTAGCTATGGAGATGAGAAAAACTTTACTGTCAAAATCCCTAAACAGTAGCAAGAAATGTTTCATTATCTCTGCTCCCTGGGATTCCTAATAATGTCTGTATAAATTAAAAACTGTTAATAGCAGAACACTGTAATTGATTAGCTTCAGTATGTTTACAGCTCTCTTTAATTGCTTAAAAATGCCATTTGTCAGCTTCGTGTTCTATTGACAATGTTATCGATTTATCCGATTTGGACTTTGTCTTGTTTCTCGTACATAAAACTCATATACAGTTCAAATGGGAAATGACTCTATTGATTTCCTTAACTTGAGCCCAAATGCTAAAGATTTTTGGATAAGCTTTCTCATTACTTAAGCCAAAATCAATAAGAGAGAGCATCTTTTAATGAAAGAGCAGTTTGAGCAACGTACTTCAGAAATGGGGTCCTGTTCATCCTTTGCTTTACAAATCGATCTCCTTGGTTCCTTAAGTGAGGTCCAATTGGTTGACATTGTGGTTTGTCTTTGTGTGCAAACTTGCAGCTTCAGAAAAGAGAAGATGAGCTACAGAGACAGCAGAAGGAAACATTTTCTCTGTGACAGAAAAAAGATGCTCTTCTTACTGAGGTACCACACTATATATTGTGTGTTCTGTAGAATTCTGGCTTTTTATGGCTATTTTAAATAGAATTTATGGGACAAATAATAAGCTTTTCAGATCTCTTTGTCTATTATTATTAGTTTGTGTGTTGTTATTACACTATTTAAAAATATTACATATTTAAATGATACAAGTAGTTAGTTTGGAACTATCAACTTGTTTTATTATTTTTCTGCATAAATTACTATCACGCACTAAAATCTGATTTTATTGCTTTGTTAATCTGATAATTTGTTCTGGTTTTATTTCAGCTCTAGCCTCAAGAAATTAGGCTTAGTAGCTTCAGAATAAACTATGTAAAATGAAATCTGAGATAAAAAATGGAGAGCTGAAGCTGAAGAGCTACAGAATGAAGTGGGTATATCCAGATAGTTATATGGGCAGGCCAAATGTTCAGGTACTGTACTAAGATATCATTAACTGCCCTGAACTACATAAATTAAGCTGATTATGCTTTCACTTAATTAACTGAGAATGACCTATTGATGTATAGGCAGAGCAAGATAGAGACTACATGCTGCACCATACTAAATTTATAGGTTTTCAATTAGTTCTACTACAGACTGAGACTACTTAGAAAAGTTTACTTTTATGTTTTGTAGCAGATTTTAAATTAGTAAGTTATTTGAAAATGTTCTGTTTGTATGCTCTTGAATTAGCTGAAAAATGATCCAGTGAAAATTGCTTGTTTGTCTAGACCTATAATTTTTAGCTCATGGCTGATTAACACCTATACAGTATTTGCCTTTGAAACTGCTGTTATGACTTATTATAAGTATTGATTAGTCATCTCCAAATTTTAGTCATAATAGTTTTAGAAATTATCTAATCAAAATATTTGTTTCAAAGAACTTTAAAGAAATGCAAGCAAAATCTCCACAAAAATCTGATCATTTTATTATAAACTGAATTAGATATTTTCTATTTTAAAAAAAGTCCATTGGCTATGATTTCAGTTAGGCTTTATTTGATAAAGAAGTTTTTACTGTCTCACATACATTACCTGATAGTGATTTACTAAGTGTATTAAATAATCTCAGTAATATATTTACAGATTTTGTTCAAAGGAAAATGTGAATTTATTCAATGTAGGGATTTTTACTATGCAGAACTGCAGAGTAAATTAGTATTTAGTTACAAACTAAAGCATGTAGACATGCTTTGTAAAAATAATGCAGTTAAAATCCAAAGATAGGAAAAAAAATATAGCTGTTAATTAGTAATACTGCTGCAAATTTGGAAGAAAACAATAAGTTAAAAAATGTTAGTATATAATCGTAGAATTGTTACATCAGGCTGATGAGTATTCTGTAATTTTCTGTTTTAAAAGATACTTGTTTCAAACATAAAGAAAATAATAAAATATCCTACAGATGTTTATCAATATACCAAGAAAAATAAGACACCATGTATACTTAGCAACAAGGACCCTGACTACTCTTATTTTAGTGCCTGCACTAAAACCTGCAATTTTAAAAATCCTACACTAAATAGAAGGAGACGTACAGTCTTATCCCCTGGGATTAGGTTGCTGTCTTTATTCGTGTAGTTCTCTTTAAACCTCTAAAAAATTTACAAATTCTACATACATAGTTTACAATATGTAACTGTATTTTTTTAAGATTAATTTTCATCTTATAAAATGATAATTATTCTTTGATTTGAGTTTTTTGTCTTGAAGCGTGGCTATGATATTCAGTTATCTGATGCCATAGCATTCGTCTGTGGATTTATGGTTAAACCTGCCCTTTGTAATTCAGTGGTCACCTTATTAAAACATTTCCTGAGGTTTTCCCAGTCTCTATTGAAGATGATTGTGTTGTCTACATATCAACCTACTTTTCCTTCAAATGTGATCCATAAGCCTTTGATATGTACTGGTCACACTTGGAACACAAAACTTATTGTAGTAAGTTGATATAGGTTAGACTATAATGGCAGCCCCAACATCTGATGTTCAGCTGCTGTCCATTTGCTTTGACTATTACTGACTGACCAAGCCAAGTCTCTGTTTTGTCCCCTTTATTGACATGTGCATTAACAAGTGCAACATGTTATTGTCCTATATGATACTTTCTGTCATTGTTTTGTTGACTTGTTTAACTGATTCATTTATTTTGTTATTCATAAATGGTTTGTGAGTTCTACCATTTTCCTAACACTTGTTTTTCTCTCAGTGTTTTATCTGCATTCCCACCAGTTAATTTATATTCACTTCTTGTACCTCAGATCTTCCCCTCTTAGCCCATCTCTCTCCCTTTATTCTCCCCCATTAATATTTGCCCAGGCCTTTGCCTATTTTCCTCTCTCCTATTTATCATTGTCATTTCTAATTATCTGACTCATTTTTTAAGCCTCCTGTCTACTACTTAGATCTCTTTCTGTAACAGGTCTTACTCTTTGGATTCTTCATATACCGGATGGTCAGAAACGACACTTTTCTGCTATGCTATTTTTCTCTCCTTTTTCTGTTTTCATTGTTTGAAAGCCATTCATTCACCTCACTGGTCTTGTTTCTTTTCCTGGCACCACAAAATTGCATTCACCCACTCACAGCCTTGAGTTATCCACACTGTTTACTTCCTTAACTTCTTTTCCTAGTTACCTGAGAAATCTTTCCAAATGCTCATGACTGTCATCTCTTTTATCCTTTACTATCTTAATCTCACTAAGCAAATAGTTCCAACTAAAGCAGTAAGATCATTTTCCTGTTCCATCATTCGCACCACGCCACTTTTTATTATTCTCACTTTATGTCTCATGAAATTAATTTTTTTTTCCTTAACCTTCATGGGTTTTTCTCATTTCTGACACTTGTCATTTGCAATGTCACTTTCTATGTTACATATTTCAAATTCCTCCTTTATTTTCCAGTGATGTCAGAGTGAAATAGCAATTTATTTGTTTGCTCCATCATTTGCTGTCTTTATACTTTCCTCCATTACAACCCTGAAGTATGCTGTAGTCTTCTGGGGTTCATCTTAAACTTGCTCCTGTTAGTCCTTGAATACTGTGTTCAGTTTTTGGGGCCTCACTACAAGAAGGACATTGAGGTGCTGGAGTGTGTCCAAAGAAGAGCAGAGAAGCTGCTGAAGGGCCCAGAGAACAAATCTTACGAGGTGTGGCTGAGGGAACTGGTTTATTTTGCCTGGAGAAAAGGAGGCTGAGGGGAGACCTTATCACTCTCTACAAGTACCTGAAANAAAGCCATTCATTCACCTCACTGGTCTTGTTTCTTTTCCTGGCACCACAAAATTGCATTCACCCACTCACAGCCTTGAGTTATCCACACTGTTTACTTCCTTAACTTCTTTTCCTAGTTACCTGAGAAATCTTTCCAAATGCTCATGACTGTCATCTCTTTTATCCTTTACTATCTTAATCTCACTAAGCAAATAGTTCCAACTAAAGCAGTAAGATCATTTTCCTGTTCCATCATTCGCACCACGCCACTTTTTATTATTCTCACTTTATGTCTCATGAAATTAATTTTTTTTTCCTTAACCTTCATGGGTTTTTCTCATTTCTGACACTTGTCATTTGCAATGTCACTTTCTATGTTACATATTTCAAATTCCTCCTTTATTTTCCAGTGATGTCAGAGTGAAATAGCAATTTATTTGTTTGCTCCATCATTTGCTGTCTTTATACTTTCCTCCATTACAACCCTGAAGTATGCTGTAGTCTTCTGGGGTTCATCTTAAACTTGCTCCTGTTAGTCCTTGAATACTGTGTTCAGTTTTTGGGGCCTCACTACAAGAAGGACATTGAGGTGCTGGAGTGTGTCCAAAGAAGAGCAGAGAAGCTGCTGAAGGGCCCAGAGAACAAATCTTACGAGGTGTGGCTGAGGGAACTGGTTTATTTTGCCTGGAGAAAAGGAGGCTGAGGGGAGACCTTATCACTCTCTACAAGTACCTGAAAGGAAGTTATAACAAGGTGGAGGTTAGTCTCTTCTCCCAAGTAACAAACGATAAGATAAGAGGAAGCGGTGTCAAGTTGTGTCAGGGGAGGTTTAGATTGGATATTAGGAAAAATTTATTCCCCAAAAAGATTGTCAAATACTGGAAGAGGCTGCCCAGGGAAGTGTTGGAGTCACCATCCCTGGAGGTATTTAAAAGATGTGCTGATGTGCTGCTTAGTGACATGGTTTAGTGGTGGACTTGGCAGTGCTAGGTTAATGGTTGGACTTGATGATCTTGAAGGTCTCTTTCAGTCAGAACGATTGTCTGATTCTGTGATTGTCAACACACCTAGGGCTTTATGATCTTCTTCCTAACATTCCTTTGGAACAGTTGTCTAAGGTATAAGTTTATGCATTTCTACGCAACAAAATCTCTATTTCTCTATGGCTGTTTTCTTTGCATTATTCTATTTAATGTATTTTCCTGTATGTATGATTTCTTCTCAGAGAATTGAATAGTTTGCCTGGGATGTTTGCCGTGAGATAGGCTGAAAATGTCCTCCTAAAATTCTTCAGAAACCAATCCAAGAAAAACTGACATACCTCCACTTTGTGAAGAGCTGAACAAGATTTCACACCATCATTGGAACTCTCGATTTGCATTTCACTGATGGTGTTTTTCTACTGACTAACTGTTGACTGCTCTCTTATATAATGATTTTACGTGAGTAGCATCCTTTGAATGCTTGTTTATCCATGCTCACACTGTGAATTTGAATTGCAGGCACATTGAGTCAGGAGTACCTAGTTGTTTTGTCTAATCTTTCAAACTATATAAAATAATAAAAACTAATGACTAGCACATAGATTTTGTTTTTAGCAATTTAACATTATCTAAGAGAGAGATTTTGAAAAAAGGAGGAAGACAAATGTGGATAGTGTATTTATAAATAAGTAACACAATTGAAGATCTAGAATAACTGAAAAGTATCCTTCTCTTTCAAGTTCAGTCTCTTCACATACATTCACAGGATTGATTATTCTTAGCAGTGCATTTCTTTTGTATTGAAAGTTACCTGGAAATGGACCTTGAAATCTTATTCCTCTAGGAAATGCATCCTTTGAGTGTCCTGTCATGGTAAAGTAATTGATGGAACTGAATATGCAATTCCAAGTTGTCACTCTGCCAGTCTCAGTAATACTGGCAGCTTCAATGAAACCAATACTATGGTTAGTGTTCTGGCAGATCTCCCTTACAACAAATAATCATGTTTTCTGTTGTTCAGTTGGACAATATCTATCTAGAGATGTTCATGTACTTTGAACTCTCTTAATGGAAAACAGAAAAGAAAGATATGATTGTCCAAAGGATACAAAGTCACTTTGGCTTTCCAGGCATCGTAACAGGGGGTAAAAATGGTAAATTGCTGTCTTGACTCAAATTGAATTGTGATAAAATTGATCCAGAACTCAGGATGTCTTCAGTATTTAGGAGAGAACAGAGAAGTGACAGTTACAAAGATGTCTTCATAGCTAGTTTATTCATGGATAAGTGGTAAAGGGTTCAAAGGCTGATCTACAAGTGTAATGAAGAGCAGATTTATTGCTTGTACCTCTCCTATGAGAGGTACAATTAGATAACTGAAAAAATTCAAGACAATAAAGTGAGAAAAGTAGTAAACAACAATTAATTACTAAAAGTATCATCCCTCCCTCATGTCTGACTGAATAAAAGACTTCAGTTCTTTCCTGAAATTTGTCCTGAAAAGTTGTTTCAAACTAAGTAGTTATTAAATTTAAGAACCTTTTCAGAGTTGTTGCTGAAACCAATCACTGCATTTCAATTCGTTTTATGAATCACTGCAGGTATTTCCAGGCTGGATTTTTCTATGAATAAAAAATTCTGTTAAAAAATTCATTCTGTAATGAATAGAGACTATCAAGATCAATCAGATTGATATTAAGGGCTACCAAAAACCTGAAAGGGGAAAAATTAAGGTGTTTTAAAGATAAAATAAGAAAAGGAAAAATAAAATAAACTCTCTTTTTACAGACATTTTACCACCATGTGGATTGAGAGACTATCCATCCCATCCCATCCCATCATTTTGTTCGTGGTTTGAATTCTCTGTTGTTCAAATTATATTCAAAAATCAGTTCTTATACGGTATAATGACACTCACCTTCTCAGGGTTCCTAAATTTGCATCAATGAAGGCAAACATATCCTGGTCTTCATGAGCAGAATTTTGGCCAGAATCAATGGATGCGATTATTTCACTGAACTTGCTGTTTGTTAGGCTGCACCTGTAAAATTATGTTCAGTTCCGGCTTCCTTTAATTCCAGAGAAAAATTAAAAAATTAGAGAGGACTCCAAAAATTGGAGGAGTTGCCAAGATTCTTATGGTATTGGAGAACTTGAATTTGAATCTTATATATAGCACTGTTCAAAATTTTTACAAAATGAAATTAAGATGAGATATTTTAAAACTCAACAAAATACTGCTTGCCTGTATTTTTAACACAATATTTGTTTTACATGTGGTTTTGGTCATTGCAAATATAGTTTGTACTTTTTCAGTAGAGACTATAAAAAAGCAAGCAGGTAACTGTAGTTGCTGAACATCTGTAGCAGTTTATCAGTTTAACCAAGGCAAGTCTATTGCACAAGATACAGGTGCATGTCAGAGACAATGATCTCAAGGACCTTAAAACTTTGCAGACCATACTTTCTTTTTAATTTGTCCTGGTGAAATATCATGTTATCAAGATCTATTTGTTTTGAACACTCAAGATAGCAAGATCATCATTTGCCCCACAAAAGATTCAAATCTCTTCATTGTGCAAGATGCTTCTCTGTTTTAGAATTCTTTTTCCTGAATAATCTATTTTGAAATATATTTTCAGAAAAATATTCTAAGTATTTAGCAATTTGAGAATCAAGGGCTTGACAAGGTTAATTTACCTTTTATATCACCAGCATTAGGTAGCAACAAGCCATATTTTATTTTCACTGTGGGAAAATGGAAGAAGAAAACTAGAACCTCTTTCCTAGCTCTGCAGGAACAGCAAGCAAATTAAGAATCATGGGATGAAATACTGTCCCCAGAAAGGCAAGTAGACACTGACTAGTTTCAGTGTATTTTCAAGGTATGACAAAAATCTAGAGTGGAACTGCATAAAAGAATCCATGCAGCAATTCTGGATTTGTGTTCAAGGAGATTAAAGGCAAAAAGCCCAGTTTGTAGTGTGTATATACTACTGTAGTAACTAAGTGAGAGAGAACAAGAGAAGACATGGAAAATACCAACAGTAGGACAAAGGCTGATGATAATATAGGCATATAATATGGGCTGAAAGGAATTTCTTGACTGGATAGAAAAAACTGCCCTTAGATTTACTGCCAATGGGAGAAATGAATTAGTTAATGAGAGGTAAGGAAGAAAGTGGAGTAGTAAAGGGAGAAGAGAAGGAAGATTACTGATATTTTGTTCCTCATTTCCTAAGAAAATTAGGTATACATGATCACGCTTTCAATCCATCCTCTAGTGGTTTCAGATTCAAAACTGAAATATAGATCTCAAAGACGATTTTATAAGTTTTGTGAAAACTAGCGTCTACGTAGTGGGAACCCAGAATATGACTCCCTTTGAAAGAAAGGTAGGTGTTTGGTTGTCTGGCATTTGCTAAGCAAATGAAACACAGGGACCTGGTAAGTCTCTGAGGAACAATTTGAAAAGTAGAGAAGCCTTTTGTAACTTCATGGAGCACACTGAACTGTCTGCTCCTTATAACGCCAGAGGAGAACAAATAGCCTATTGTCCTTGATGCAACATCCAAGATCACTCAGCAAAGATCCTCTCCCTGTAGTGCTGCGCAGCAAAGATAGGTGGGTCTTGTAGTGAGATGACAGGGAAACAAAGGGAGTTTTGGGATTGTGTAGAACTTATGATGGGATATGTTGAGGAGGAATAGTGGGGAAGGGAAGGGATCAAGCTAGACTGCATAAGAACAAGTGTGGCACAGTATTGGGAAAAGAGGATAAAGAAGCACATGCACACTTTTCTGACTGAGCCCTGCACTTTATCACCTTAGCATATTCTGCTCTTGTACTAAATCCTATCTCTACTGTTGTAGTATGTGGGTATACTCTCTATCCTGAGCCTGTACTTGTAAATAGTAGCAAACTCCAGACTGGACTATCTGATGAGTAGGATAAGAGGTGTGAGTGCCAGCCGCTAGAGAGAATCATGGCCAGAGGGACTCATGTGTCCAGCTACCAAAAATTGGATAGACTAGGGTCTGAGAACCACACTTAAACTGAGTGTCTAAGGCCTGATGGAAGAGAAGTCAGAATGCCAGCCTCCAGAGCTGGACCACAAGTCAGAGAGCTGAGAGTTTAGGGCTGAGCTGCTGGAAGAGAACAGGATCTAGGGGCCAGCTATGGGACAATCCTGTGTTACATGTGTGCATTGATTTTCGGCCCTGGTCAGGTGGAGAGAAGAGAGAGGATGAGACTGTCTGTGCTGTTCATACTTAAATGAAAGCTGTTGGTGTTGATGTGGGTAGCGATATAGGCCCTTCACATTGTGCAATCTGTGTGGTTGGCCATACATGTATTGTTTGCATCGTGTGTGTGTGTGCACACCTATTGGGAATACATGCTCTACCTTGCTACTGGCTGGACATGGGGACATGGAACTGTGTGAGCCTTGACTCTGTTGGGATGAGACAAGAGAATTTCTGAAGCCCATCAGATTCATCTACCTCTAACTGTACTGTTATATGGTCCATGAAGCAGCTCCAGTCTGGCTTACTCACCAGCATAGGTTATTTCAGACTGGACCTTACTGTAGTCTCTCCAACTCAGTGGAGTCAAACAGATGAAGCAGGTAATGAATGATAAGTTAGGCTTCATTACTCTTCCTGCTTGTGAAAGCAACAGTTCATACAATTATTCCACCTGGAATATTTTCTTTTTCTTTTTTCTTTTTTTTTGAACCAGAAGGATAATATCATGTCTGGACAATACAAATATTTTACTGATAGAATCATAGAATCGTCGGGGTTGGAAGGGACCTTAAAGATCATCTAGTTCCAACCCCCCTGCCATGGGCAGGGACGCCTCCCACTAGATCAGGTTACTCAGAGCCCCATCCAGCCTGGCCTTAAAAACTTCCAGGGATGGGGCTTCCACTACCTCTCTGGGCAACCTGTTCCAGTGTCTCACCACCCTCATGGTGAAGAACTTCTTCCTAACGTTTGATCTGAATCTACCCACCTCAAGTTTTGACCCATTCCCCCTAGTCCTACCACTACCCAACATCCTAAAAAGTCCCTCCCCAGCT
>VYZX01009967.1:23206-41642 GCA_013401335.1 Brachypteracias leptosomus | reverse complement strand
TCCAGCAGATGTCAGGGTGGTTAAAATCCCCCATGAGGGCCAGGGCCTGTGAACGTGAAGCCACTTCTATCTGCCTATGGAGGGCCTCATCTGCTTGGTTCTGCTGGTCAGGTGGCCTGTAGCAGACCCCTACAGTAGCATCACGTATCCCTGTCTTCCCTTTAATCTTAACCCATAAGCTTTCAACTAGGTCATCATCTATCCCCAGATGGAGCTCCATTGATTCCAACTGGTCCCTGATGTAGAGGGCAATACCTTCTCCCCTCCTACCTTGCCTGTCCTTCCTAAAGAGTTTGTATTTCATGTGTTGTACTAGAATCAAAGGAACTTTGGGCTGAATGCTGCTTTTCTCTCTCTATTGCTTTTACTGCATTCAGAAATCTTGAATTCAAGTAACAGGGACAATATTCAGGCATCAATAAATGGCTTTTTATTTAGGGATTCTGATATTTTTTTATTATTTCCTTTCATTCACATCTATAAATTTAGAAAAACCAATAGTTATACTTCAACTAAGTTTAAAACTATATATACCTCGGAACATTCTAGCAAGATAGATCTTGTTACCATCTTCGAGCTTATACTGACTTCAGAAAACAGTTGAAGTCAGTATTTGCATTTTAGATTTCACAGAAGTTTTAAAATGCTTATTTAGAACAAGTTAACATAAGTTTTCCAGTAAAGCCTATTGTAAAATGTTGCTAATTGATGTGCCATTTAACAGACTTTTAATTCTTAGAAATGGCTATGGCACTCACAAACTTCTTTTTTATCAGCTGTGGTTTTTAGTGTGCTTAATGTCTTAGAGGAAAAAAATCAAAACTGTAAAATTAGCCTTTGTTAGACAACTGCATTGAGAATAAACCCTATTCATGGGAAAATTATATTGAAGTGCTGCATTCTTATTTAATTCAAACAATGTGAACAGGTTTGAGAAATGTACCTTTTAATCCACAAAATATAATACCGATTAAAGACCGAGTTTCAGAAGTGTATTTGCTAATGATAACTTTAATGTTATATTTTGCTAGAACTTATTTTCAGAATATTTGTCAGCATATCTTAAACTCAGCTGCACAAAACTAGGTTTCAAATGTATATTAGCTGCATACAGCTTGATTATGAAAAATACTGCTCACTGCTTAAGATTGTGCGTCAGTATTTTTAAAGATAAATTATTGTAGCTAAGTAGTGTTTAGATGCTACACTAGATCACTTAGGAAGTCAACATCTTCACATGACAGACTTATGATAAAAATACAATTGTCATTATAACCAGTCTGCAGTGCCTATTCTGCCCCAGAAAACTTCACAGGGCTCCTACACAAACACTACTCATTCTCTGAAAGTGAAAGAAAAATTAGCATTCCAAATAGCAAACATGAATTATTGCAAAAAGAATAATGAAAAAAATGTTTTCCTACATTACCACTAAATCAAGGAATAGTTACTGGAGATCATAAAAGATCAGCAGATAATAAAGGCTTGGTGCAATCATACTGATGGCAAAGAGAAACTTTAAAATATCTTGTTGATTTTTTCATTTACTGAATTTAATCATGTTTTCTGAACATATTTACATACAACCTGCATGGACTGGGTGGGGTAGTTGTCTCTGAAATTTTATTTTACAACTGGAATGTACTTTTTTTTGCATTTTTTGTCAATTTTAATATCTTTAGTAATTTTTGAAATATTTTATGCTGTAAATACAACCCATCAGTTCAACAAATGGACTAATAGAGCCTGCCAGACTGGTGGAATTTACAGTAAATTCATTGCATCACAAGTGAAACTGTGAAAAATTTTATTGTCTTAAATAGCTGAAGATGTCATCAAAATACTATCTTCATTTCTTCTACAAAAGTTCATTTGTAAACTCTTTGCACAGTAGTTTCAGTTAGAATACTTACATTAATATAGATCTATTTTTAAGTATCCAAATGCAGCAAAAATATTTTCAATCAAAATTGAAGTAGCTGAGTAGTTCTAAAATATTTGGCTGTAAATCCTTATGTTGAATAGTGCACTGACCTAAAGAAAAATAAATATATTGTTCTAGGAAATGCAAAATTATTTTTTTTTTCTTGATTCCATTTATTTTGAAAATAGAATGTTGACTATTAAATCTTACAACAGAATATATTACATGAAAATGAAAAACACTGGTGTATTCAACAAAGGTTTAGTAATTTGCCAAATACAATATTTACAGTATATAACTGTCCTTTTTTTGGTCACTGTTTTATTTAAAACATGCTGTCCACATTTTTTACAATAAGATGGAATAAAATACAACATTTTTTTTCTGAGCTATATTATAGTAAGTGATTGTTTTATATGGATAGATATTCCTTTCTTCGTTGTAATGAATTTTCTTATACTTCATAACTTGTCAGTGTTTGACCGAGGACATTTTCCTTGTGAGGGCAAACATGTTTCAGTGCCTATTTTGCTATTTTAAATGTAATAGTTAACTTTGTTATTATGCCCATATGAATGCTAACACTGTAATAAAAATCATTTTAATAGTCCTGTGAAGCAGACCACATAAACCAAGTACATTTATTTTCATTGAAGGCTTGTGCTAATTTTTTATTAAGGGATACATTAAACATTGATACATCCAACCTTTGATTGAACCTTCAGAGTTGTCACATAGGGGTAGCTGAAGATTTATTATATGATATAAAATTAGACATATACAGTAAGTTTCCTAATAAATGACCTTTGGAGATTGGAGATTGCCACATGGAATTTTTTCTTTTGTTGCACTGTAGAGGGGAATTTGAAAAAACAAATATGAAGACATAGAACTTGGAAATCCCAAAATGGAAAATATTCTCAAAGAAAATTCAAAATTGTTTCCTAATGGGAAAAAATATTCTAGAAAGTCTGTCTTTCAGTAATCGCAAATCAAAATATGGTAGATGATAGATAAACATATTTTGCCAACACTTTTTTGACATACTATAGATAGGAATACTGAGAAATGAGAGAGTAAGTTTGACCAAGTTAGATTTTTGTAGTATATCAAGAAATGCCTGTTAAAGATATATTAAAAAGCTCACTACAAAAAGATTTCTCTGATGCATATAATGCATAAGTAAATGGATCAGTTGGATACCTTGGTAGAAGTAAATATGTATTAGGTAGAGAGGAACAATGACATAAATAGAATGACAGAAAGGCTACCTTTTTTGTGGCATATTTAGATCATTGCTTATTCTTATCTCTGACTTTTCTGTTGATTTAAATGCACAGCCGGAAGATCAAAAGACAATTGTTCGGCAGCACATACAGCCTTCAGTGGACAGTTAAAATGTGCCTGCAGCTGAAGAAGCTCACTGATGTGATGCCTTTGTCACTCCTAAATCTGATTGCATAGAACTTGAGAAGGTCAGTCAAAGCTTTAATAGAGCTCAACTTCAAAATTAGAATGACAAAATAATCCCTTAACAAAACTATCAAAAGTAACATTCAAAGTATTTTGAAAATCATGCTGCATGTGAAGCCTAAATAAATTTTTATTTTATTTATTTTTGACCATGGAAATGGTATTAATTAACCCAAAGTTTATTTATATATGGTGGGGAAAAAAATCCAGTAAATCCACCACTTTTCTCCTGATTAGTTCATTGTAAAAATATCATATGACTTTTATGACCCAACACCTAGAATTATTATAAAGGACGATAGAAGATATGCCATTGTGTAGCTTATGTTTATACTGTGTAAAATTAACAGACCTGGGTGTAGACTTTGTTTACTTTTGAGGCATAGAAAATGTGACAGCACGTGAGAATGGCATGTTTCCCTGTATCTAAATTGAAGCATTTTTTTAGAAAGAAGTCTGCAAAATTACCAGTTTAAAGACCAGACTTTTATTACAGAGTATTTAGAACCATTTATCTATACCAGAATAAATAAAATCAAATATATAATTAAAACTGTCAAGCTGGGACTACTTTGCAGAATACAGTTGGTATAGATTCCTTTCCCTCTGTGAAATGAGGGGGTAATGCCTTTACATTTTCCAGTAAAAGACTAGTGAGGTGTCACTGGAATTGTGTCCAGTGCTGTTTACAATCTTTGACAATCTCATCCCCCAAGACCTCTACCATATCAGGATAAGCTAGTGGCAGATTGCCTAAATAATGAGTATAAATAATAGTATGCACTACTGCTACCCATGATGCATTTGGTTAAGGCATAGAGGCTTCACTGCAAGGTAGTGATTTTGTTTTATTTCATAAAAATGAAAATATATACTTGTTGCAGTCTGGCAACTGGAGAGATGGAATAAATGCTCTAAACACTATTGCAAATACCTAATATTTTTTCGTTAGGCAACAGAAACTAGAAAATTAGGAAAAAATATAATTTTAATAAGTAAAATCTACAGAGACTGGGATTATTAAATTGATTGACACTTGTCTCTAGTACACATAGTACACATAGACTGCACCATCCAAGATCAGCTTCTGGGTAACTGCTTCTCTGAGGAAACAGGGAAAAGGAGTTAACCTGAGTGTGCACACATCTTCAGGGCAATTTCTCAGCCTGAGTTGGTCTTATCTACATAAATTGTGAATGCAGTATGATCTAGATCGTAACGTATCTGAATTTTCACTTGCTGTAAAGAATGACAGTTGTGAAAAGTGTAAATTCACTAAATTTAATTTCCAGCTGGTATAAATATAACTTTAAAACTTGCACTTTTTTATAGCTGGTGAAAAATTTCAGGTTTGTTTCGTTTTGGTTTTGGAACATTTCTACGGTGTTGCAGTATGAGATCCACAGCTACTCACAATAAGCATTTGGAACAACCACTTGTCTTCTTGATGGGCTCTTAATACATGTTTACAGAAATTGAATGGTTTGACTGAACCATTGTACAAGCTACCACTGTCAATGACAGTACTGTCAATGGTATGGCTTACTTATATTTTCATTTGGAACTGATAGCATCCTCCTATGTGCTGCTATATTAACAAGAGGTGAGGAGTATATGACTGAGAGGAGCACCCACTGTTTTGCTTTTGTCAGACAAGCCTGTTTTATATTATGGTCACCCAAAATATTTAAGTGGCATAAAAAACTTTGGTTTTCATTGCTAGTCATAGATAGATCAGAGTAAAAGAAAAAATAATACAGTCAAGATACTGGGTAAGCCAACTGTCTTATAAGTGAGAGTTTAGTGCCATGGATTATTCTTCCTTTCAATATCCTGCCACTAACTAAGTGGTGTTCTTTCCTCTGGTCAATTTTTTTTCATATGGTCTGAGTAATGGCAGCCAAAGAGAGCACTAGAAAACAGTCCTTTCAAAATGTGATGCAAGAAGTCTCAAATATTTTGTACATTGGTTGATATGTGAAATGGACAAGTAATATCGCATATGTATCAAAAATCAAGATAGATTATTGTGTGTAAGAATGCAGGAATCTGCATGATGTATAACTTGTGTATTATTATTTTCTCATCTTAAAGTCTGATTCATGAATTTCCTCTAGTATTGCAGAATTTTGTCATTTGGCTATGACATATGAAATTACTGGTAAAGGAATTAATATCTTGTGATATATTCAGTGAAATGAGACTTTTCTATTCTTATCTTAAAACAGGAAACCTTGATTCTGTAAATTTTTTTTAATTCCTTTTACACACCCTTGTTATAAATGGGAAAGCAAAGATAGAGTGGCTGTAGGGATCTGTATACAGGACAAATGTTGCCTATATATTTGTGGGGAGAAAATGGCTGCATCTCTACAATGGAGCTAAGAGGTCACTCTCAAGTTCTAGGATACAGTGTTAATGCAAATGTATTCTCGGGTCTATATCAAAATGCATTTCTCAACAGTGTCCCATCTCCCTACTAGGGAAGGCAAAATTTCCCTTACCCTCCCGTGAGAAGAAAACAAAGCAAATTATTTTGATTGTTGAGTGAATTAGGACTGCAAAGCATGTTAACAACTGTACCTGCTCCATGTGATGGACCTGACAGTTTATCAGTCAAGGTCAAGATATGAATATAAATGTTTTTGCTTTTCTGTCCCCTCATCAAGAAGCAGATTGCAGCTATAATTCCTAGCTTTTATATAGTCTTTATCCACCCTCTTTTTTCTTCCTTGCTCCTGTGCCATTTAAAACCTTTCATCATAAATGTCATGGCTATTATGTATTGCAGACAAAATGGATGAATGTGAAGAATGATATCAGAAAAGCCCATACCTCTCTAATACTGTGCCTGCTCCTGGGCTTTTCAATTTACTTATTTGGGGAAGTTTGCTTTAGAAGTAAGAACAGAATGATAGAGGTCTGGCCCAGTTTCAGACAGCTAAGTTAGTAACTAGAATGAACAGGGAGCCTATGCTTCTAAAGGTTTAATTTTTCTTTCACATTTTTTCTTTAACACTTCATTTACTTAGTGACGGAACAGCAACAAAATTGCCTCAGTGGCAGATGTCTGGAAACACTCCTTGTGGATTTGGGATACGGGAAGTTTAGATTTCTTTCCCTTTTTGTAACTAATTGCAGAGTCCTTGAAAAAGGATGAAACACAATGGAATGGAAATTGCTTCATTGTGGCATCCCACAGTCTTTGTTTTTTCTTACAAATTGGTACAACATATGGTAGTTGATTTTTCTCAGTTGTGTGTTGATTTGGATTGTTGTTATGCTTCTTAGAAAAGTGATCATTTTCACTTATAGAGATTTTAATTATCTTTCCTCAGATATCCTTTAACAGTTAATAATCCCCTGAAGAATTTTATTTTGATTCATGAGTTTGTGCTTTGTAAACCCCTTGAGTTTTTTTTTGGGGGGGGTGTTTGTAAGCAAAGAAACTTTTGGATCACTCAACAGAGGTGAAGCTGCTGCAGTGGGTGTCCCCAGGCCCAGCTAGCAGCAAGACTGAACACACATTTGCAATAGACGCGTAAGCACACGTACACTCAATGCATACACATATAAAAGTGGCCAGCCACACAGATCAATGAAGAAAGAAAACACAGCACTCATGCAAACATAAATAGCACAAAATGCCTCATCCTGTTTCCCTCTCTAGCTGATCAGGATGAAAGCCAATTAGTGAAAAATATATACATATATGTACATATATTCAGTGTGGATCCCTCCGTTAACTAGAGTTTATACTCTGTCTGTGCAATCAGAGTATGGGTGGAAATGTGCCCCGTCATGTGAGCTTGTAGAGCTTTTGCCTTTTTAGGAGATGTATAAAGGGTGTGTTAATCCCTTGCTTTTGCTCAACAAAAGAATGTATAATGTAGAATACAGGTTTTTGCAAGATACACCACTTCTTTCAGTGCTGGTTTTGTTATGTTGGTTTTTAGAAAGAAGAGCTGACCAGTTGTTCTGAACTTTAAAATGAACTTTTAAGCCTGATAGTCAAGTTAAGGATGGCTACTTTCTGGAGTTCTTCAGCAAAGCCCAATGAGCAATTCAAGATTTCCAGGGTGTATATATTTTACACGGAGAGAAGATCACCTCAGTATTGTTACTTCTGTTTTGATTTCTGATGGAATCATTAACAGTTCAAGTTTCTGCATGGTCTTTGTATGATTAGTATTTTTCCCTGTACTTTCTTTTCAGAAAGAATTATCAGTCTCCGAGAAAAACACAGATTGTGTTGACACAGCTCTCTCAGTGAACATTCAAAAATTAAATCTGTACTGCCATAGACTATGGAGATTTGTGGAATTATCCTTAGTCAGCAGAGTTTTCCTAGTTCTTGGCAGAATGTGATTTATTTGTTGTCTAACTACCCCAGTAAAATAACACCTGGCCCTCTTAGGACCAATAGTTTCTATATGTACCTAGTGTGTCATGCTCATCTCTGCTTTGGTTGTCTCCAGGTATGATTACACTCAGCGTGCTTTCTCACCAAATAGCAGGCCACTGTTCACACTGTTGAGTTTCTCAGCTGTGGTGATGAAATCAGCTCAGTGTTCACAAGAAATACCCCTCCACCTACTGTAACTTCCTAAAGCAATGCTGTCAATTGTGTCTGTAGTGGAATGGCAAAGTCATTTGGGTATCTTTATTGTATGTGGGCATTGGATGCAGGAGGAACAGAAATTGCATTTCAGTATTCTAGATCCACACCTTTACAGCTCAGGCAAAGTGTTTCTATTTCATATCCAAATTGTCACATACAATCAATGACAGCTAACTCAATAACCCTTTATAAGCTCACTACTGGCGTAGAGGGCTGTAGCAAACTAACAATGGCAGATCTGCTCCACAGTGTTCTTGGTGATCTTGATGTGTATGACCATTTTGTTTAGATCTGCTTGCTTCCCACCATGAAGAGAAGGCATCAATTCTTGTGCTCCCATTTGCATAAGCATACAGGCTATTTTTGGAAGACATTCCTTATTCCATCATCATATTGGTGAATATATTTCTGTTATTTCCACTGTGATCATATGTCCTGGTTAAGATGGAAAAAAGCAATCTGACTGCTTTGCCTAGGCAGACATTGCATAACACCCTGTAATTGCATCTGTAGTCCAATTTCAGTTCTCTGTCAAAGTCTTCCATTTATTTCTGTGCTGGAAGTAAAATTGAAACAATGCCAAATGCATTCAATACTATGTTTCTTCATATTAAAGAAGAGAGCATAGCTTGAGTGTTAACTTCTGCAAACGCTGCAATGGAAAAACTTCTCAAATCTCTAGTGATAAGACATATTTATGGATATATGCGTGCTCTTTCACTTGAAGAATTGCAAGTCCTGGTAAGTAATCTCTTTGTCCTTATTTGTCAGCATTAGTTTGTTGTAATTTAAGAGTTATTTAGTTTTGTTAAATTGATTGACACCCTATTTTTCATATCTTTTTGATTTTGGAATTTATATACTCAAATATCTAACAGGAACTCCAACTTAGATTATGTTTTGGCCATTGTTACTTCATAATAATAGTAAGACATATGTGTGTGTACATAAGGACATTGATACAAAGTCTCATCCAAAAGAATCTTCTCCTGTGAATTGAGGTCCAGCAGTTACACTTCTGGAGTGCGAAGACTTAAAATCTTCATTATGAATTTAAAATGCATATTTAGTTTTGTGATTTAGTCCTGTGATGAATGGAAGTTTTTCTAAAAGTTGTACTGAATTTGCATTAGCTATGAATTTACATTAGCAAAAGCACCACATTTCCCACATTTTTGTTTTTCAGTTTCACCATATTTCTAAAGTGAGGACAGAAGAAGTGTCAAATATTTTCAGGGTGGTGTAAGCCACTCTACCCAAGGCATTCAAAGAGGACATACATGCAAAGAGAGTGAGTTGATTTCATAAGTCATTCATGACAGCATAACCACTGAATAGCATAAAAGAACAGAGCAACGAGTCAAGTATATGTTGTCATCACTAATGTGTGAAAATATCTTCCTAATTCTCCCTCCTTCAGCCAGGACCATATTCTTATTTACAGCACAGAAGATTTACTTTATAAATCAGTGTGCCACTTCACAGAATTTGTAGGAAGTAAACAGAGACAGACATTTGGCATTGTCCAGAATGTGAAATAGACCTTTTTCCATTTTNTGATAGAGGGACTAGGGGTGGGCACCGGGCACCCAGCCAAGGTAAACCCACCACACAGGAACAACCCTCTTGTATATGCATTTTCAAACTAGAGTGAATTACAATTTGAATTAATCTAAAAACAAGGAAAGCAAGACTTTTAGGTTCATTTTGAGATGGGTTTCAGTTTCTGTCATCAAGAAATTGGAAACTACTGGTATCCACAAGTGAATGTTTATGAGGAACAAACTGTAATTATATTAAATATTTATAGTGTAGTGACTGGATGTCTACTACTGGTAATACAATACAGAACTTTTATCCTCTGAGTGACCAGTTTCAGTCTGAACTCAGTCAGTTATGACTGAAGGTTGCTGCCATATGACAGTTATTGGTGGCCTATATGAAGTGTGTTGTTAGGCCTAGCCTAACTCCAGGTGAATAGAGGTGATCCCTGTGGGCCAGGACTGAATCACGTCAGCAAGAGTACAGAAGCAGTTATGCTTTTACTCCTCTGAACCAGTTACTTGAGCATCTGCAAGCAACACTTTGACTTTTTTTATATGTATATGATACCAGTGAATCTACATCTAAATGTTACTGCTCTGAAATTTATTCACAGCACATACATGCTTGCTATTTTTCTCTTCACCGATGTGATCTTATGTAGTTTAAAATTTCTTATAATTGATATGCTAGCTTCATTGTTTACTGTAATGTGTATATATATATGGATGTTAGTGGCTGAATAAAACTTAATAGTGTGAATATATCTAGATGTTTGGATAAACATAGCATAAGAGAAGTTCACAGTAACTAATTCTTTTACAGTTTTAATCTGCTATTTTTAATACTAAGCTGCTCTTTCATATAGGAAAAGCAATAGTTTTTTAAAAGCAAAGTTTTTTAAAATGAAAATGCACAGAGAATATTTTGCATACAGGATTTATTTGCTGGTAAAATCATAGTACAATAGACATATTTTTTAAGGTTTAACTATTGTCAGAAGTATTGAAGTAGTTTGTGAGTTTTAACCATTTTATGTAAACCATTCCTTATTATCAAAGAGTTATCTTCTGACATTGCACACGGATAGAACTATACAGTAAATAATGAATTGTGGGATGCAGCCAGGCTTGCAGAAAATAACTATTTGAGGGATGGTGCATGAACAGAAAGCTGTAATTTTGACAGGTGGCAAGGTGTCGTGTCACCAAGCCCTTCTAAAGCCTCATATCTCATACCTATTGATTAATGGCTCTAATTAAGGAATGAAATCAAGCATGTGAAGACAGGAGATCGCTTTAGGTCCTTGTTTGGTAGTTTTCTCTTCCTGGCTCACAACTCATCCATCTAAATATCACTGCTTTTTCATTTATTACAGTTGGATGATACCAAAAAGGAACTGGAGGAGGTGCATGCTGATCTTGTCATGGTCATGCAGGAACTTGATTTGGCAAAAGCTGAGGTAAGACAATGTGTGTGAGCATCATCTGAGTGAATGATGCAATACAAGCTGGTTATTTGTTGTCTTTGTGGTAGTGGTTAGTGAATGCTTTTTATCATTTTGTTATTTTTCTTCTTTTTAATAGAAGGAAATTTTCTTCTTACTGTCCAGTTTTCCCCCTGCTGGTATAGACTAACTGATTTCAGTGGCATTATTGTATGTTTGCATATATGTAAGATCAGAATACAGATTTAATATGTAACCTTGCAAACCCCATTTTTCCATGCTGTCTTTGTTTTAATACAAAGCTTCAAACTAAGTTTCAAATTAAAAAAATCCTGAACTCTTTAATAACGGAATCTTGTATTGTGAAAAGGAGGAATGAAATAAAGGAGTTTTGTTTATAAATCTAGTTCATTCATTAGCACTATGTAATATCAGCTGTATAACAAGTATGCTTATAACAGAAAAATGCTGATTTCCCCCCTGCCCTGGTATTATGTGTTCCAACTGAACTTCAAATACTCTGCAAACATTCAGCTGCTTTTCCTAGCTGCAGGAAGCTACTAGTAGGAACAATAATATGGAAAAAGAAAATAAATTAAGATTTATGATGCATTGAAACATTCATATAGACACAAATCAAAACAATTCTAGAGTTCTGAAAGTTTAGAAAAGTAACTATTGAGTAAGAGTTCATATTTTTTATTTTTCCTCCTTCATTGCAAATAATTGATAATAAATACATTATGCTCTTTCAGTTCTGTTGAAAATTTCCTTTCAATGTATTTTAATTGCACTAAAATATATGCCATTAGCTTAATTTATTAGATATGCATGTTGCTACAAAGCTCAGACAGTGATTGGAGATTTGCATGTTAGTAAACAAAGTAATATAAAAATATCTATATTAATTTATTCAAAAACTCTGAGTCAGGCCTGATTCTTTAGCTTGTTGAATTTTTACTCAAGGACTAAAACACAATATTCTTAAATATTTCTGATGAAGTAGTAGAAATAAAACTTAATAAAATAAATAATAAATCTACCATGTGGCAGATGTTATCAGAAGTTAATTTACCCAGTTATACTCTAATTAGTGATAATTTCATACCTGCATTTTAAGAAAGAGATTCAATGGTTCAGTAGGGCACAAAAGGTTTGAATAAGTTTATAATCTTGCACACATAGTTGTTTGACTCTTAGTTCACAAATCTCTGCAAATCCTAGCATCATAATCAAAATCTGCTAATGACTTAAATGTATCAAACACATTAATATAATCCAGTGTTAGCATATTTATTTGTTTGTTTGTTTACTGGTTTGGATTCTACTACTTTAATAACAGTACGCAATATTCAATAGTTCCAAAAGATACACCTGGAATGCTGACTGTGATATATGAAGAGAATACTTCAATTCAGGTTTTGTCGTAGCTGTGTACTGTACAATATATTTTACCATCTAGAGAAATTATGACATGCTAAGGAACATTAAAAAAAAGTTCCTTTCCCTTCACTTGTTTTGTTAGCTTTTCTTTAATAAATTAATACTGCATATTGTCTCATCTCTTTTATTTATATTTTAAGAGCCTTTATTTAAGATTAGAATCAGCAATAAAATCATTGCTTACTGAAGCAAGTAGACTTTGAATCCAGCTATGCACATTAGAAGGATGTTACACACTGCACACTTTTAATAATGATCATTTAGAAGATAATTTTAGCTTCCACACAAGGGAAAAATGGATTTTTGATGAGTTCTTATATGACCATATGTGGTATTAGTCAGTGTGAGGTATTGCTAGCGAGCTCATTGCTTTCAAAAATCAAAGTTAAATGGTTCATCTATCATCAGAATTTGTGTCTGGGCGACTTGTCTGAACATCAGTATGATTTATGGTTTGAATTGGAGGAGTCAACCATGCATGTTTCTTAGTTTATCGTTTTATGCTGTCTTCAATTAAATGTCTATAAACACAGTGATGGCTTTATGACATTGTCCATCAATAAAGACTATCAGATTTTGCATGAGAATATGTAATTTTCAGAAAAAATAATGACCTTTTGACTTCTATGTGCCCTGTTGTATACATGATATATACAGCATGTTTAGACTTCAGTTTTTATCCCAGATTCATTTGATTTTAATCTTGCAGACTAATTAATGCAGTGGCCATATTTTATTTAACATAATTTAGATAGACTATTGTCTAGGATTTTTTGATGAAACTATCAAATAGTGATATATTCTGTAATAATAACAAGATATAACAAGTGCACGTCTCTAAAAGTATTAAAAAAAATTATTTTAATTGTACTAAAACAAATTGAAAGTGATATCAGAACAGTGTATTGCATATTGATTCAGTATTTGATTATTTTACTGTCTCAAGGTTGTTTTTGTTGGTTTCCTTTTTTCCCTAAGACAAAATAATGCATACATTAAAATTAAATTAAACCATTCTGCAAAACGGATGAATACTAAAAAAACATAGGCTCTCATTTTCTTCAGGGACATTGAATAATGATGCTTTCACTCTTCATATTTATGAATTACAGTATAGTATACACAGTGGCAGCATATGGAGGTTGAATCATTTTCTGCACAGCTGTGCCCTGATATTGCTGTCGACAGCAATGCATTGTAAAAAAAAAATAAATTAGTATGCCAGTTCTTAAGGCTATACTGAATATCTTTTCAATATATTTTTATTGGATAATTGTATATTATATGATTTTTTTTTCCATATACCATGTAAGTTAAAGGTGGTTAAAGTACATTTAACTGAAATGTATTTAGCCTGTCTTCTAAGTAAAATTTGGTCTGAAGAAGGAAATATTTCATATGGTAGATCCAGCTAACACAAACACCCATGACCTTATCATCCTTCGTATTCCAACAGAGGAAATACATGAGACATGGGCAAATATGTGTTTGTTCAATATTTCACCAACTTAGGTTGGTGAAAATCATAAACATAATGTATGCTCATTCCAGCCTGCCTAATATTCTTCTAGGTCTTTGTGGAGATGCTTGCTGTAAATTTTTCTGTCCCATGAGACCATGAGCTGAATTCATTTTGTGTTTGGTATGTTCTCACAAGTTACAAGTTGGCAGACACCAGATGGTGCTAGGGAGACAACTGTCACAAATCTGCACAAACTTAAGTCAAACAGAAGTTAAGAGTGTCTGAGGTTGTGCTATTGAGTAGATGTCCGCTATTGAGTAGGCAGATCATCCTTCTGTCATGCAAGCATGTCTTCTCAGGCTATTTCTCTCTCTTCATTTCAACGGAATGATTCCATTTTCAATTTCCCGTTATTCTTTACCTAGGTAAGTAAAAATATGTAGAAAAGTAAGTAAATGCATTAGTCGATGTTCATTACTTAACTATTTCCTTCAGGTATTTGTATTTTAAGCTTTAGCTAGGTGAGGTAGGATAAGCAAGTTGCTCTTGTGTAGCCTACATATAGCGTGCAAAAGAACGTATATATGTAGCAGTTATTTTTAAAATTTTCTCACAAAATTTCTATCAAAGAGTACGTTATAGTTCTTTTATGTCAGTGACAGGTAATGAAAAGATTGGTATTTCTTTTGAGGAAAAAAATAAAGAGAAAATAGATAGTAGATACCCTGCTACACTGGGTGTCTAGCTTTTCATAAGACTACTTTGAAAATTTCAAATCTGCAGCACTTGTACTCTGGAAGTTTGAGCCTCTTAAATGAGTCATAAGAGGTTTCTCAGTAGCCTGCTTGGCAGTAATTGTGTGTTATATGTAGTCTAATGGTAGGATACCCTCATCTCAACAAAAATATTTAGTATCATTTCCTGTAAAGCCAACCTGAGGAACGTGAAATAAACACATCCTGAAAAGTAACTGAAGCTTTCTGAACAAGTTTTTTTTTTCTAAATTCTATAGCATGTTACAGCGGCTTCCTTCTGTTGAGGATATGAATTTTTCCACACAATGGCATATGCAGCCATATGTACCACAGGACTTTTTGCCTGTAATATATAATTAATTTTAAACTCGATTTGGTAGTCCTTCTAGACTCCTCACTGCAATTTGGGTTTTCTGATACTAGAAGCAACTATAACGTCATTTGGTAGTAAAATAATATTTTCTGGCAAAATGCCTAAGGGAGCAGTGGAAGGACGATATTGACTGGGTAGTTTTTGCTGAATTTCTTGAGTTTTGTGCAACTGTGTGTCTTTGAAAACCTATGCATGCAGAGAAGGCATTTTTGTGGAGAGAAGCTTTCATAAGATGAAGTTAGCATTCTTTGTTAGTTCTCCTGCTTGCTATCCAGGATCTTGTATGACTGGAAGAAAAACAGTTATCAGGAAAATTTACAATGTAGATGTTGGTTCTAGTATAATCAGAATTATATTCATTGTATCTATCACCTATTTTCAGAACAGTAATTTCTGTATATCAAGACAGTCCGTTCAGCTAATGTGAGCTATTTTGGGGTCTTCACATCACAGAGAGTGGACTAAGTAATACTGTAACATGTTTGACTTGGTTGAAGCCAATGAACCATCTTTATTTAAGTCTAGACATCTAAATTTAATTACATTACATGTGGAATGTCTGTCAGGGTTGGGAATGACAGTAGGTATCTATATGTTCTGGACCTCAGGGAGCTGATATCTCAGCATATGGACATAATTTAAACAGACACTCAAGTATCTGTGTTTTACATTTACAAACAGCCAGTACCTGAGAACAGTCTCCTGTACAGGGAATCCTTGTAAATGTGACAGGAAACTGTACTGTACAAGTCATCCTTGTGTTGCTTTATTAAAATGTCAGCACTTTCTAATGGAAACCACATGGTGCTATGGTTGTTTTCTTATCTTAAGAACAGAAAAGAACTGCAATATTCACTAACAAATGTGAACTCTTTGTGCTAAAATATCTGACAACCACGAGAACACCATGTCTTAAAAAAGAAAAAGAATTGTATAAAATCATTCAGTTATAGGAAAATTCAACTTGAAAGGGACCTCAGAACATCTTTGGTCCAACCTACTGTTCAAAACAGGTTCAGCTATGAGGTGGGAACAAGTTGTGCAGGGCTATACCTAGTCTACTACAACCTCTTCCAGTGTTTGATTCTCCTCATGAAGATTCTCCATTCTAAAGCTGTCTTGTTCCAAGTAGTGTCTATTGCCTTTTATCCTCTCACCATGCACTATTGCAAAAAGGCTGACTCCATTTTCATAACCTCCATGTTGCTACTGGAATGCTGCTGTGAGGTACCTCCAAAGCCATCTCTTCTCCAAGCAGAAGCCTGGGTCTGTCAGCCTCTTCCCATAAGGCAGGAGCTCCAGATCTCTAACAATAACCCACTGATTAATTCATTCCAGTTTATCTTTGTATTTTTTTTCTGCTAGGGAATGCAAAACTAGACACAGATGGAATCTCATGAGTGCTGAGTAAAGGAGGATAATAATTTCCTTCAGTCTTCTGACTGTGCTCCTGCTAATATATCCCAGGATACTGTTGGCCTTTTTTTGCTACCTGGGCACAGTGATGGATCTTGTTCAACTTGCCAAAAGCTGCAGGTCATTTCAAGCAGACCTACTTCTCAGGCAGCCCATCTACAGCATCTATCAGTGCAAGAGGTTCTCGTTTCCTAGGTGTAGGACTTGGCCTTTGTCCTTGTGGGGTATATATGAGGTTCACATCTGTCTATTTCTCTTGGTTTCTCTGGGGTAGTTATAGGCCAGCCATGGTCTGCAGGCTGTTAGCAGTTTGGAGTAAGCCAGGGAGGCTGATCTAATTTGGCTCACAGGTGTATCCCATACCGTAAACATTGCACTCATTATACAGGGAGAAGTTTGCTGAGAGTAAGTGGGTCTCCTACTTGAGTTTCTGCTCAGACTATATCTTTTTCTTCTCCTCATGCTTCTCCCCATCCTTGGAGGGGCTCACATATCATTCTTCTTCCAAGGACTGCCTTCCTGTTTATTGTGGCCACTGTACATTCAGTGGGCTGAGTATAACTTTGTATACTTTATATTAGTATTGTTTTGCTGTTTCATTAAATGCATTTTCATGTCAACCCATGGGTGTCCTCTCCTTTTTCCATTCCCCCTTCTTGGCTTGGGAGGGGTCATCAGGTGAGAGAGCAACTGCTGTAGCTTAGTCCCAGGTACAGGGTAAATGTGTACAGTTTATTTGGTGCCCAATGTTTATTTGGTATCTGACTTAAATAGCTGACCTGGAATAATCATAGACCTTTAATTTGAGAGTCTCAAAGGGTTGAATTTTTAATGTATTTGGCCAAGCTCTTACAAACATTCATTATGTTGGTGATGTGGGTAGAGCGATCATTGGGTGCAAGTCTCTGGTATTTTGTTTGCACTGGTTTTTGTGCTGTTTATTGCTTCCAGTCATGGAGTTACAGGTGCTGTTCTGCTATGTTCTTTGCTGTGAGGTTGTGGTATTGTAAAAAAAATAAAATTTACCAGGCATCTGCTGGAAATACAACACAGCAGAAAGGAAACAGTTTAAAAGGTTCCTGAAGCGTGTAGAGGATAACTTCCTGACACAGTTGGTAAGTAAGCCTACCAGGGGAAGTAAATTGCTAGACCTGCTGTATACAAACAGAGAAGGACTGGTGGGTAATGTGGTGTTCAGAGACTGTCTTGGGCTTAGCAACCATGAAATGATAGAGTTTTCAATTCTCGTTGAAGTAAGGAGGGGGATCAGCAAAACCACTACCATGGACTTCAAAAGGGAAGACTTTGGCTTGTTCAGGACACTGGTTGAGGGAGTCCCTTGGAAAGCAGTCCTGAAGTGCAAAGGGGACAAGGAAGGCTGGACATTCTTCAAGATCAAAGCCTTAGAGATGCAGGAGCAGGCTGTCTCCATGTGTTGTAAGACAAACTGGTGGGCAAGATGATCAGTCTGGCTGAACAGGGAGCTTTGACCAGAACTCAGGAAAAAAAATAGAGTTTACCACCTCTGAAAGAAGGGGCAGGTAACTCAAGAAGAGTATAGGGATCTAATCAAGTCATACAGAGAGAACATCAGAAAGACAAAAATCCAGCTAGAACTCAATCTGGTCACCATCATAAGAGATAATCAAAAAGTTTTTACTAATATATTAGCAACAAAAAGAGAGCTAAGGAGAATCTCCACCCTTTATTGGATGTAGGGGGGAACATTGCCACTAAAGGTGAGGAAAATGCTGAGGTACATAATACCTTCTTTGCCTTGGTCTTTAATAGTCAGAATAGTTATCATCAGGGTACTCAGCCCCCTGAGCCAGAAGTCAGGAATGGAGAGCAGAATAAACCCACCATAATTCAGGAAGAAGCAGTTAGTGACCTACTATGACATCTAGACACTCACAAGTTTATGGGGCTGGATGGGATCCACCCTAGAGAGCTGAGGAAGCTGGCAAAGCCAGCTTGCCA
>VYZX01009967.1:0-22081 GCA_013401335.1 Brachypteracias leptosomus | reverse complement strand
CTGCTGGAAATACAACACAGCAGAAAGGAAACAGTTTAAAAGGTTCCTGAAGCGTGTAGAGGATAACTTCCTGACACAGTTGGTAAGTAAGCCTACCAGGGGAAGTAAATTGCTAGACCTGCTGTATACAAACAGAGAAGGACTGGTGGGTAATGTGGTGTTCAGAGACTGTCTTGGGCTTAGCAACCATGAAATGATAGAGTTTTCAATTCTCGTTGAAGTAAGGAGGGGGATCAGCAAAACCACTACCATGGACTTCAAAAGGGAAGACTTTGGCTTGTTCAGGACACTGGTTGAGGGAGTCCCTTGGAAAGCAGTCCTGAAGTGCAAAGGGGACAAGGAAGGCTGGACATTCTTCAAGATCAAAGCCTTAGAGATGCCGGAGGAGGCTGTCTCCATGNAGGCTGTCCTCATGTGTCATAAGACAAAATGGTGGAAAAGAGACCAGCCTGGCTGAACAGGGAGCTTTTGCCAGAACTCAGAAAAAACCCGAGAGTTTACCACCTCTGGAAGAAGGGTCAGGCAACTCAAGAAGAGTACAGATATCTAGTTGAGCCATGCAGAGAGTACATCAGAAAAGCAAAAATCCAGCTAGAACTCAATCTGGTCACCATCATAAGAGATAATCAAAAAGTTTTTACTAATATATTAGCAACAAAAAGAGAGCTAAGGAGAATCTCCACCCTTTATTGGATGTAGGGGGGAACATTGCCACTAAAGGTGAGGAAAAGGCTGAGGTACATAATACCTTCTTTGCCTTGGTCTTTAATAGTCAGAATAGTTATCATCAGGGTACTCAGCCCCCTGAGCCAGAAGTCAGGAATGGAGAGCAGAATAAACCCACCATAATTCAGGAAGAAGCAGTTAGTGACCTACTATGACATCTAGACACTCACAAGTTTATGGGGCTGGATGGGATCCACCCAAGAGTGCTGAGGAAGCTGGCAAAGCCAGCTTGCCAAGCCACTCTCCATCATTTATTAGTCATCAGGGAAGGTCCCAGATGACTGCAGGTTTGCCAATGTGATACCCATCTACAGGAAGGGCTGAAATGAGGATCTGTGGAATNTGCTCTCTACAATTACCTGTAAGGAGGTTGTAGTGAGGTGGGTGTTGGTCTCTTCTCCCAAGTAACCAGTGATAGGATGAAAGGAAATGGCCTCAAGTTGCACGAGGGGAGGTTTAGACTAGATATTAGGAAAAATTTCTTTAGTGAAAGAGTGGTTAAGGATTGGAACAGGCTGCCCAAGGAAGTAGTGGAGTCACTATCCCTTGAGGTGTTAAAAAAATGTGTGGCACTTCAGGACAAGGTCTAGTAGTCATATTAGTGTTTGGTTGACAGTTGGACTTGATGATCTTGGGGGTCTTTTCCAACATTAATGATTCTTTGATTGTATGAATACTTCTGTACTTAACTCGATTTCTGTGGAATAGTAGTGGGCAAAGAATTTGGTATACCCATGGAATGCTTCCACCACTGTGCTCATGTTGTTAGGCCTTTTGAATTACTTTGTCGGTTATGCTTAGACTAAAATTTTGATATAGAAGTGTATACAATGTAGCTACCACAACCCCTGCAACAGGCCCTGAAGCTATCTTGGTCCCCATGGCAAGCACTGAAGCTCTCTTAGCCCCCGGTGGCGGATGATGCATCTGACCTAGGAATTCAACAAGTGCAAATATTAGCTGTTCCTATAGAGAAGAGAAAATACATAAAAAGAGCAGGTACTGCAGGGACATCAGAGGTGGAAGAACCAAACTTGATCATTCAATCTCTATCTTGAATTGAGTTGCGAAATATGCATAAAGATTACAGTCATTTGTCATGAAGGTGAGCAACTTGTTACTTGGTTACTCCGATGTTGGGATAATGGAGTCCATGGTTTAGACTTGGAGAATAGGGAAACCAAGCAACCGGGACCAATAGCTAGTGGGCATTGACAGGAGTCTTGCAAAAGAGGCACATTCTCTCTCTATTCCTCAGCAGGTGACTCCTGCTGAGTGCGAGGAACAGGTATCCCTTTGAAGATGATGTCATATACTACCCTGGCAAGTGAGCAACCATTGAGAGAGCTGTTAATATTCTGAGGGAACTAGCTGTGCAGGAGCTGGTTTTTCCTGACCTGGACAATCCACAGACACCAGATGAACTCAAGAGTTACCAGACCCATGTGGTTGAAGTGCTGAGGCCTGGGCTGTGGGCCACAAGTTGGAGTTTACCTATGGATGAGTCACAACCCAGCAGTATGTTTTATTCCTCCAGTGGTTTCAGGCCCCAGAGACAGAACCTGGCCCACCTGTGTGAGGCCCTGCCTTCCCCCAGGTGATCATGGTTGGGGTGGTGGGTAAGGCTAGAACTGTATCAACCAGGAACCGATCAGTTTGTGAGAAGGAACAGGGAGCTGATCAATTTGAAGAGCTCCTGTTGGGGCCAGTTGGAAGAATTTCCTGTTGGGGGCAGCTTGCTGAGCTCTCTCTCAGTGGTATGTTCCCCCATGGATAATTTGAGACAGAGAAGAGTAAACAGATGAAGAATAAAAAATGAAGTGTGCTGAGGGGATGTTGTTGAGTTTGGTGTTGGCCTGAGGAAGAAGAGAGCTAGCAGCACAGTGGTGCAAGTGGGTACAGAGCATGACACCATCATATGCAAACACATTAGTATTACTTAGCTGGAAGGACAATGAGGTACCAATTGTGGGTGATGTGAGTTCACAACAGCAGCAATATGCAAATAATCTCTCCTTCTCCCCATGAGCCAATGTGTCTGCTGTTGAAAAAACATCTAAAATCCATGGAACTGCTCAGTAAGATGTATGAAATATTGTCCCAGATGTAGGATAGGTTCTGCTCCCCACCTGTACCAATGAGTGTCTCAGTTGTCAGGAGAAAACATTCTCCTGTAAGGCCTGTTCAAGAGGGATGGTACACGTCAGAAGGCACCCTGTGTTTTTTCCTGTGTAACCACAGGGAAGATATGAGAAAATGGGATGGAAAACCTTAATTGGTCTTACAGGCCCATGTGTATGAGTTGCAAGGTAAAACAGAAACAAAAGGAGGCCCCTCCAGCAGAGGTGCTGCTCCCGTTTCCAATGTGTAGCCCCGAAGATGGTGTAGATGAGCTTCTGATCCTTATTTATGAAATGTGAGTAAAGGCAGTGGAGTTCCAGTCCATGTGAGCTGCTCAGACTGGTATGTTGATGATGGGCAGTCTGTCTGGAATTAGAGGGGCCCTGCCTTCAGCCAGGTGGAGGAGAGGGATAACTGAGTCTATTAGATTGCATGGGTTCCATGGCCTGGCACATGAGAACTACAGGAATAGAAGGCCTTGGTGGATACCAGTGCACAAGGCACCTTAATGTCAGGTTACCGGTGAATGTTTGGTGCAGCAGTGTTGGAGACAGGAAATTGAACAGCTGTCTGCCTTGCCCAGTTTATAAGAGGACCCTTCTACTGTGGGGCTGCTGCAGCTTAAGGAACAGAAAGGTGCCCATCACTACTACAACGGTGCACCAGTGGCTATACTGTACTTATTGAGACCCCTGATTCCCATTCATAAGCAGAACTGTCAACTGGAGAGGGAAGGAGTGATTGGCAAGACTTGTTCACCCTTTAACAGTCCTATTTGGCCAGTACAGAAGTTTAATGGAAAGTGGAGACTAACGTAGACTATTGTGGCCTGAATGAAATCACACAGCCACTGTGTGCTGCTGTGCTGGACATAGTAGAGCTTCAGTATGAACTGGATTCAAAGGCAGCCAAGTGGTATACCATGATTGATATTGCTAGTGTGTTTTTCTCTATTCCTTTGGCAGTGGAGGGCAGGTGACGGTTTGCTTTCCTCTGGAGTGGTGTCCAGTACACCTGGAATCTACGCCCCAGAGGTAGAAACTCAGTTCTATGATTTGTCATGGACGAATTTAGTCTGCAGTAGAAAAGGGTGGAGCTCCTGANGTGTGCTGAGGGGATGTTGTTGAGTTTGGTGTTGGCCTGAGGAAGAAGAGAGCTAGCAGCACAGTGGTGCAAGTGGGTACAGAGCATGACACCATCATATGCAAACACATTAGTATTACTTAGCTGGAAGGACAATGAGGTACCAATTGTGGGTGATGTGAGTTCACAACAGCAGCAATATGCAAATAATCTCTCCTTCTCCCCATGAGCCAATGTGTCTGCTGTTGAAAAAACATCTANTTAATGGAAAGTGGAGACTAACGTAGACTATTGTGGCCTGAATGAAATCACACAGCCACTGTGTGCTGCTGTGCTGGACATAGTAGAGCTTCAGTATGAACTGGATTCAAAGGCAGCCAAGTGGTATACCATGATTGATATTGCTAGTGTGTTTTTCTCTATTCCTTTGGCAGTGGAGGGCAGGTGACGGTTTGCTTTCCTCTGGAGTGGTGTCCAGTACACCTGGAATCTACGCCCCAGAGGTAGAAACTCAGTTCTATGATTTGTCATGGACGAATTTAGTCTGCAGTAGAAAAGGGTGGAGCTCCTGAACATTTGCAGTACATTGATGATGTCACCATTTAGGGTAATACAGTGGAAGTTTTTGAGAAAAGGAAGTAATTAAAATTCTTCTGAAAGCAGGTTTTGTTATCAAAAAAGGCAAGGTCAAGGGACCTGCAGAAGAAATCTACTTTTTAGGAACAAAATGGCAAGATGGACATCACCAGATTCCAGTAGATGTGATTAACACAATAACAGCTATGTCTCCATCAACTGATAAAAAGGAGAAGCAAGTTTTCTTAGATGTCGTGGGTTTCTGGCAAATGCATATTCCAGACTGCAGTCTGATTGTGTGTCTTCTCTATGAAGTGACTTGGAAAAAAAGAACGATTTAAAATGTGGCCCTGAGCAATGGCAGGCCTTTGTAAAGATCAAAAAAGAGATAGTTCATGCAGTAGCCCTTGGGCCAGTATGGACAGATCAATAGGTAAGAAATGTGCCTTACACTGCAGCTAGAGAAAATGGCCCTACTTGGAGTCTCTGGCATAAAGCATCGGGAGACACTCAAGGTGAACCTGTAGGGTTTTGGAACCAAGGATGTAGATGACTAGAGGCCCACCACACTCCCACTGAAAAAGAAATACTGGCAGCATTTGAAGGAGTTTGAGCTGATTTGGAAGTAATTGGTACTGAAGCACAGCTTCTCTTGGTGTCATGATTGACATTGTTGGACTGGATGTTTAAAGGGAAGACTCCCTCCACATGTCATGAAACTCATGCTACGTGGAGTAAGTGGGTTGCAATGATCACTCAGTGGGCTTCAACTGTTTGCAGAGGTAAAAGCTATCCAGCTGACTTTAGATATTGCTGAGAGAAATGGTCAGTACTTTATCTGTACACCAACTCATGGATGGCAGCAAATGCCCTGTGAGGGGTGGTTAAAACAATGGAAGGACAACAACTGGCAGTGCAGAGGCAAACTCATCTGGGCTGTTCCATTGTGGAGAGATGTTGCTGCCTGATTAGACAAACTAGTGGTAAAGGTATGTCACGTAGATGCCCACATATCCAAGAGTCAGGCCACTGAGGAACATCAAAACAACCAGCAGGTGGACTGGACTGCTAAGGTCACAGTGTCTCAAGTAGACCTGGATTGGCAGCATAAGGGTGAATTCTTTTTAGCTATGTGGGCCCATGATACTTCAGGCCATCAAGGTAGAGGTGCAAGATATAGATGAGCTTGTGACTGAGGGGTCGAGTTGACCATGGACACTATCACACAAGTCTTCCAAGATGCAAAACATGTGCTGCAAATAAGTCAAACAGGTTTTAACATTTGTGGTAGGGAGGATGTTGATTGAAATTTCAGTATGGGAAGGCCTGGCAAATTGACTCTATCTCACTTCCATGAACATGCCAAGGTAAATGCCATATGCTTACTCTGGTGGAAACCACTACCGGATGACTGGAAACATATACCATGCCCCATGCCACTGCCTGTAACACTATTCTGGGCCTCAAAAAAGCAAATCCTGGGGTAACGTGGCACCTCAAAGAATTGAGCTAGACAATGGGACTCATTTTTGAAACAACCTCACAGACATGTGGGCTAAAGACCATGGTTTGAATGGATATATGACCTCTCCTATCATGCATCAGCTGTTGGTGAAGTTAAGCAATGCAATGGACTACTAAACTGCACTCAAAGCAATGGGTGCTGGGACATTTAAAAGTTGGAGTGAGCATTTAGCAAAAGCTGCCTTGTTAGTTAACACCAGGGGATCCACCAACTGAGCTGGTCCTGCTCAGTTCAAGCTTCTATGTACTGTAGAAGAGGTTAAAGTCCCTGTGATACATATAAGGAATATGTTGGGAAAAACTATCTGGGTTAGTCCTGCCTCAAGCCAAGGAAAACCCATTCATGGGGTTCCTTTTGCTCAAGGAACCTGAGTGCACCTGGTAGAGAATGAAGGAGGATGAGAAATTTAGATGTGTACCTCAAGAATATTTTGGGTGAGAATAGCTAGTAATTTGAACTTTATGATGCTATTTGTTATATGGGATAGCTTGTTACTCTTTCTCCAGTTATTTATTAGAGTAAGAATCACCCAGATTAGTGAAGAATGAACCTCAGGAACTGGTGCCCAGTAATTTCCCCAAGAGCAGTATCTTTACCACAGATAGTGAACATGGACTGCACCAGATACACCAGTTGTGAGCTCCAGGTGCATGGCACATCACCCTGCTGTACTCAACTTCACCTGTCCAACAGATGGAATGCGCAGTGTAGGACTAAATGTATTCAATGAACTTCTTGGAGAAATGGCTCATGGACCAAGGGATTAATATCTGTGTGTATGTATGCGTGGGAGATCAATGGACAACGTGTACACGGACTAATGTAATCCAAGCATTGCCATTTATTCGCCCGAATCTCGCTCGTTATATATCCCCCAGCGCTGACCATGCACCGGAAGCACAACTCTGATTGGTAGAATAAACTCTGCCACACGCTAAACAACATCTCCTGATTGGCCAGGCACTGCTGTCCAGGCGCCGCCCTTAGTTCCGCCTTCTGCCTCCTTTTTCTTGCTGCATCACTGCCGCTGCACATGCTGCACGTGGCCGTCCTTGTGTGACTTTGCTGGCACCACAGAGTCGGGATTGCTCACATGTCCATTCTCATGAAAATACTGCTCCACATATATGTGTGGAGAGACAGGGAAAAATAGTGGTGACTTGAGCATGATGTAAAGAATATGGGCTAAGGGGTGGAATACTGTCCTGGTTCCTCTTGGACAGAATCATAGGTCTGCCATATTCTGCAGGCCATTAGCAGTTGGGAGTCAGCCAGAGCAGCTGATCTGAGTTGGCTCATAGGTGTATCCCATACCATAAACATTACACTCATAAAGGTGGAAGTTTCCTGAGGATAGGAGAACTCTTTCTCTTCTTTTTCTTCTTGCTTCTCCCCATCCCTAGAGGGGCTTATTTACTATTCTTCCAGGGACTGCCTTCCTGTTTGTTGTGACCACTGTACATTCAGTGGGCTGAGTATAGCTTTGTAAACTTTATATTGGTATTATTTTGCTGTTTCATTAAATCTGTTTTCATTTCAGCCTCTTTATCTTCTCTCCTTTTCCCAATCCCTCTTCTTGGCTGGGGAGTGGTCATCAGGTGATAGAGCAATTGTTGTAGTTTAGCCCTGGATATAGGCTAAACATAGACACCTTTCCTTCAGCATGTTCAAATCCCACTGAATAGCAGCCCTGCTCTCAACTCAATTAACTTGTGCCCCCTCCCCAGTTTGATATCATTTAGAAACTTGATGAGAGTGCACTCCATTTCCTTCCCTGGGTTGTTGTTATTAAAGAGAAGAGGTTCCAGTACAGAATCCCATGCTACTACACTGCTTACTATCCTCCAGTTAGAGCATGACCCACTAACCAGTACCCTATTAGCCCAAAATTCCAACCAGTTTTTATCCATCTAGCTGTACATCTGTCCAGATCACAATGACCTAACTCAGACATTGTGGGAGGCTGTGTAGAAAGCTTTGCTAAAGTTGAGACAAATTATATCCTTAAACAATTAAGAAAGTTTAGCAATTAATTAAGCAATCCTTGTGTAAGGGACTTGCAAAATATCTTTGCACATTTCATCACAGCTATGAAAATAAGAATGATTTCTAGACAAAGATTTAGACTTTGACAGGTTTATTTAAAAGAGACACTGAAGAATAAAGGTGAATGTGAAAGAGGTAAGCATGCAGGAAAAGTAACTAAAGGAAAAAGGCCTTAGTGGATGAAATATATAAATAATTTAAATAATTTTAGAATATTTTGAATTCATGCTGGTGGGATTAATCTCTAAATTTGAGAATCTACCTATAGTTGTTAATATAGGGTGAATGAGCTTGTGCTCCCATGAAGAGGCAGAACGTTTAATGGAAATTAGACTGTTTTTTCTCATTCTTAAGTATAGCTAGCTGTTGAAAACATTTCACTTCATTTCACTGCCTGGATCTCCAATGGATATAATACACGTTTTGGTACTTATGGGAGAAGTATAAACTAAAAAGCACATTATAATAAGTTATTAAAAATACTTCCTACTAAGACTAAAATACATAATTTAAGAATAGTATTTTAGTGAGCTTATTCAGAGTGTAAAATATTTTGCTATTGACACATTTGTTAGTGTGCTGAAAACATTGTGTGCATTGCCAATCAAACAAAGGTAATTTTATTGTCTCTTCCTTAGTTTTTCCAGGTGTTTCCTTTCTGATTCAATTTAACTTTTGAGTCTTCCAAACAGTTAAATGGTGGAATATACAATATAACAATACCAAGATGGGTGACTCTTGCCCAGATGTTTCAGCTTTGGTGAAATGCTAAACAGTATTCATAGAGTCATTGGGATAGAAGAGACCTTTATGGGTCATCTAGTCCAACCCCCTGCAGTGAACAGGGACATCAGGTTGCTCAGAGCCCCATCAAACCTGACCTTGAGTGTTTCCAGGGATGGGGCATCTACCATCGTATTGATTTGTTGTATTTTAAAAGGATTCAGGAATTATATTTGCCCAAAAGATTTTATAACAGCAAACTAATTTTTGGTGTTAATCATGCAGTAATTAAAAATCCATATGACTTCTGGGCATGATTTGTTAGCTTATGAGTCCTGTAAAAAATGATGATTCCCCTAGCCACATTAGAAAGATGAAGGATTGTATGAATCAAAGATTCATAAACCTAGTTATGGAGTGTCATCAGAAAATTAAGGATGGAATAAAAGATTATCTGTGATGATTCAGAAGAAAAAGCAATGAAAGGAAGGGCAAACAGGACTATAGCATATTCATCACTTCTAGTTATGTGATGTGGGCATGTCTTTGCATCTGCTCCACTACACTATATACTATAAGCTCTACAGTTCTGCCTACCAGAAATAAGTGAAGAAAGGCTTATAACATTGGCATAAAGGTAATTGATTTGGATTGTGTGCTCACTAAAGAATTCTTCAGATTTATGTTGGTTTTGTTTGTTTATTTGTTATTTTTACTTTTATTTAAACACAGTAGTACTTGTGAGTTTATCAGAATCCTAATGCTAATTGTTTTACTGATCTAAATATTAGAACATTACATGGAAAATAAAATACAAACCAAAAATGCTCAGAAGAAACTATATATTTTATGTTATATATTTGTAGCACATCATTTGTAACAAATAATGGTTATCTTTCTACAATTTGGCTCCAGTTTCTGAATTTATTTCTGTATGTCTGTATAAACTATATATGTATTTGTAAAGCTGTAGCTTTATAGGTAAGATAGCTCTTCCTTTCTTTAAACCCATTTATTTTGAGAATCTGTACCTGATAAACTCCAAATGTCCTAAAATAATTTTGATAATTTCCCAAAGTTTGCTTACTATTTTAGTTCTGTCTTATAAAGATGACAGAAACTCCTAAACCCCAGGTTTCTTTCATTGTTAGTGAACATTTGGAAGTTTAACATGTGACTTCATTTGGTTACTTCTGATTGCTTATGTTAAAATGAAAAAAAAAGAAACCCAAATTCATAAAATTCCTGAATGGCCTATCCTAAATTTCAGATAAAAATGAGTTAATTGATTAACATTTATTATAATTATTTAATATTGTTATTTACGTAACCTTACCTTGTGGTGCTATACTATGGTATATTCCTTTTATAGAATTTTTTCATTGTAGTTAATGTGATATTCCTTTGTTGAGCTGTTCTGTCTTTGTAAAAGAAAAGTTCAAAGCTGCATCTTTAAGGTGAATGCTGAAACATTCTTGTGCAGAGAAATGACAGTATATTTAGAAGTAATCAATCTTTTTGTTCTTTCTAAATGACATGTTATACAAAGATAACATGATTTGCCTTGCAAAGTAGAATATTAACAAAACCTAATGATCATAAATTAGGAGCCAAATTAAGAAAGAGAACCTAACAAGTTTAAAGTACAAATTGGATGGAGGAGAACTGAGATTATGAAAAGAAGTAATGATATTAACAAGAAAAATAAGGTATGTTTAATGTATTTTGTTTAAAAGATATTCTGTACCTGTGGCTTATTTACTCTGCACATACGAATTTATCCAAACTTCATTCTTCTTTTAATGTAGTCACTCTTTCAAGTACAAACTTGCCATCTAAGTTTTGTTGCTTTTTCTTTATTCATTAATTCCAGCCAGGAGTATTTCTTATTTATCTCAGCATGTGATAGCTGTTAATCATATATTTTTATCAGCATATGTGAATATACTAGATTTTTCAACTCTTTTTACCAAGGGCTCTATCTTTTCTGAGCTGTATACATTGACTGACAAATCTTTTCACTCCGCTTGAGTTTCACAGAATATGTACATTGAAGTCTTAATAGATGCTTTGTATCTATTTTCAAAAGCCTTAAAATACCACAATCTTCTGATAACAGTTGTCAGATTTGTTTCAGTAGCATTTGGGCCTAAGTGGGTAAAGAGATGGAAAATCTATAATTAACACTAGATCTGAGTGTGTGCTGCACTGTTTTCTAATAATACTTAAATGTCTACTTTTTTTCCCTTTTCAAGAGAGAAGGAAGGTTGAAATACCAACTCCATTATCCAGAGACAGGATTAGCCAGTTAGGCACACACAAATCTGTGCGAACAGATGGGATGCATCTAAGGGTGCTGATGGAGCTGGCTGATGTCATTGCAAGGCTGTTGTCTAACCTCTTCAAAAGGTCACAAATTTTGGAAAAGGTTCCTGATGATTGGAAAAAACCCAAATGTCAGACCCATAGTCAAAAATAGCAAGCAGGAAGATCCAGAGGACTATGAGCGGATCTACCTCACCTTGGTGACTGGATAGGTGATGGAATAAGTCCTCTTTGAAGCTGTTTTCAGACTTGAAGGGCAAAAATGTGATGGGAGCAACCAATATGGATTTAGCATGCACAAATCATGCCAGACCAACTTTCTATGATGAGACGACTGCTGGTATTGTGGACAAAGGTGGGAGGGGAGCAATGAATGATGTATACCTTGGCTTTAAAAAGGCCTTTGACACACTCTTGCAGAGTCTCCTTGTCACCAAACTGGTGACATACATGCTAGATAAATGGATAATGGGGTAGATGGAGAATTGGTTGGACTGCCAAGCTCAAACAGCTGTGAGTAGTGATGCAAAGTTTATCTGGTGGTAGGTAAAACGTGGTGTCCTTCAGAGATCAGTACTAGGACTAATACTGTTAAATGCCTGCATGAATGCTCTGGCTAATGGAACAGAATACATTCTCAGCAAGTTTGCTCATGGAACCAAATTGAAAGAAGTGGTCAATACACTGGAGGGTAGGGTTGCTGTTCAGGAGGACCTGATCAGGCTGGAAAAATGTGTTAACAGGAACCTCATGAATTTCAACACAAGCAAGTGCAAAGTCCTATGCCAGGAAAGGAATAACCTCATGCAACAATAGAGGCTGATGGCTGGCCAGCTGGCTGAAAAAACAGCTTTGAAAAATAAAACAATATTCAGCATCCTGGTGGACATCAAGTTGAATTCTATTCAGTATCAAGAAGGTCAACTGCATCCTGAGCTCTGTTATTAAGAATGTGGTCATCAGCTCCAGGGGCATGACCTGTTTGGCACTTGTAAGAGTGCATATGAAGTAGCGTGTCTGGCTTTAAATTCTCTATCTCAAGAAAGATATTAGCATACTAAAGTGAGTCAAGTGGAGGGTGACCAAGACAGTCAAGGAGCTGGAATGTATGATACATGAGGATAGGCTGAGGAAACAAGGTTTGTTTTGCCTTAACAAGAGAAGACTCTTGGGAGTCCTTGTTTCTGTCTACAACTACCTAAGAGACTTTTACCAGAAGTGCACAGTGACAGGATGGAAGGCAATGGACAGAGATTGGAACATGGAAAGTGACAACTAGATACAGGGAAAAACTGTTTTTACCATGAGAGTTCTCAAACCCTGAAACAGGTTGCCCTGAGAGTTTGTAGAATCTCCATCCTTGGAGGTGCCTGAGACTTCACTGGACACAACCCTGAGCAGCCTGCTCTATTTAGACCTTCGTTATGCAGGGGACCATATGTCCCTTCCAACCTAAATTATTCCATAATTCTATTTTGTTAATTTGATCTTGGTCATTAACATATTTTGTTACAGGTATTCTTTGGGCATAAGTATTTAACAAGGTAAATAATTTATTGTGGAAGCTGATTGGAGCTGTCAAAGTACTCAAGATATCATACACCAAAAGATGCACCACCTTGCTATCTTTGTAGAGCTATGAAAGTTGAACAGATGTAACAGCAGAATATATTTGCAACAGTAGACAGTGTGAAACCATGATTTATACCAGTCACATTCAAACTGAGGTGAAAGTCTCTTTCAAAACAGACATGCTCATTTAGTTAAATTTATCTGCCCCCATCTAACATCCTTTCTTTTTCCTTGGAAAATACTTCTGTTTAACATCGTTGTCAGTGACATGGGCAGTGGCATTGAGTGCACCCTCAGCAAGTTTGCCAACGACACCAAGCTGTGTAGTGCGGTTGACACACTGGAGGGAAGGGATGCCATCCAGAGGAAGCTTGACAGGCTTGAGAGGTGGGCCCATGTTAAATTCATGAAGTTCAACAAGGCCAGGTGCAAGGTACTGCACATGGGTTGACATAATCCCAAGCACAAATACAGGCTGGGCAATGAGTGGACTGAGAGCAGCCCAGCAGAGAAGGACTTGGGGGTGCTGGTCAGTGAGAAACTCAACATGACCTGGCAATGTGCACTTGCAGCCCAGAAAGCCAGCCATATCCTGGGCTGTGTCAAAGGAAGTGTGACTACCAGATCGAGGGAGGTGATTCTCTCACTCTTCTCTCCTGTTGTGAGACCCCATCTGGAGTACTGCACCCAGTTTAGAGCCCCCAGCATAAGAAGGACATGGAGCAAGTTCAGAGGAGGACTACAAAGATAATCAAAGGGCTAGAGCACCTCTCCTATGAAGACAAGCTTGAGAGAGTTGGGTTTTTTCAGCCTGGTGAAGAGAAGGCTCCAGGGATACCTGTTGTGGTTTAGACCTAGCCAGAACCTAAGCACCACATGGCTGCTTGTTCACATCACCACCATCTCCTGCCCCTGAATGGGAAGAATAGGGAGAAAAAGTAAAATCCCATGGGTTGAGATAAGTAGAACGTAATAAAAAAAATGTGAGAGGAGAAAAAAGGGTAATAACGATAACAGTAGTGAAACAATGCATAAAAAGAGTGATATAAAACTGACTGAACCGCCTAAAACCTGCACCAATAGCGTGCCCTGTGCCAGAGACCCACACCTTGCCTGGCCTGCCCTGCCCTGCCCTTATATAGCAGGCATGACATCAGTACGGTATCAAATATCCCATTGCTTGGTTCAGTTGTCTATCTTGGCTGTGGCCCCCTCCCAACTCCTGGTAAAAATTAACCCTATCCTAGCCAAACCCAGGACACAACCTTATAGTTATTTCCAGTTCTTAAAGGGGGCCTACAAGAAAGCTGGAGAGGAGCTTTTTATATAGTGATAGGACAAAGGGTAATGGCTTTAATCTGAAAGAGGGTAGATTTATATTAGATGTAAGGAAGAAATTCTTCACTATGAGGGTAATGAGTCACCGGAACAGGTTGCTGAGAGAAGTTGTGGATGTCCCTTCCCTGGAAGTATTCAAGGCCAGGTTGGATGGGGCTTTGAGCAACCTGATCTAGTGGAATGTGTCCCTGCCCATGGCAGGGGGATTGGAACTAGATGATCTTTAAGGTCCCTTCCAATGAAAACCATTCAATAATTCTACAGCTTTTGGGTTTAGCTGGAGTAACTCTGCTCCTCATTAATTTATTCAGAGGTCTACATGCCTGGTCAAAGGCAGTTACAAGTCAATATGCTGAAAGTCTTTTCATAATTCTGTATGCATTCTCATTGCATTGTACCTGTCAGTCTAAACATTCTCTCTGCCACAGAAAACAGTAGGAATACTATTTACAGACAGCAAAATGTATTATCAGTTAAATAGTACTAGAAGCAGAAACACATCTTTCTGTTTCTTTGACATATCCCAAGCCTATTTTGCATCCCATTGCAAAGGAGATATGGTGGGCTAGTGCTGCACATCCTGACTCCAAATACCACATTTGCCACTTGTATGTGATATGATGAATTATAACTTAACCCTACCAAGTACTATAACCCAAGCGTCCACCAACAGCTCTTCCTTCAGTTCCAATTGCTGCTTCCTCATAAGGACTCTGTTCTAGAAAAAGCTAGGGCAGAAGCAAATTTTTCTTTCTCTCCATTAACAAGGAAAATTTGTTCACCCAGCTGCTCAGTGTGTCTCCATGATCAAACTCTCCTCTTGCTGCAACAGTTTTCAAGACCAAAGTTTGCCTTTCCATAAATCCTGACATGCTGTCTACCTCTCCAGAAACAGTCATTCCTTCCACCAACCTGGTAGAAGTGTCCCACTCCACAGACAGTTGGAAAAGGTGATTTTCAGAAGTCCCTTTTTTTCTGTAGGCTGATAATTCTTCACCTGTAGTGAACTAGTCCTCATAACATTGTCTTGAGTGTTCTTCAGCACCATCTCCATGCCAGCAATCTGGTGCTTTACATCCTGGGTCTGCCAGTATGAATGAATGGCGACCTTTTGCTTTAGCTCTAAAAATCTCCCTGGAAGCTTACTCTTCAGACAGTTCTTCCTCCTAGGATTTATCATATTTCTGTAGAAAGGGATGTGTCTCCTATCTATCAGCCCAAAACTGTGCTTCAGGCTCAGCTGTGTGTTTTGAAGTATGGAGTGTGCCGTGAAAATGGTCCTGGCAATCTGTGGGACACTCTGGCAGTGCAGGCAACATCACCAAATGTTTGTGTTGTCAAAAGCTAACTTTATTGCAAAGTGAATCTAACAGTGAGTACAGCTCTAAAGAAGTAGCTAAAGCATGTGAGAAGCCAATTCAGAAGAAATAGAAATTGTCTTCTATAAAGAGCAAGGGAAAAGATAAGAAGGCTAACAGTTGAAATTTATGGTATCTAGTAACATTTGAAATCACATTGGGCATGGTGCCTTTAGGGTTTGTCCTTGAAGCACAGTTTGAAAAGAGAATAATGTGTGTGGATGGGAGAGTAGACTGCCTGAGTTTTCATACCCTTTCTTTACAACAGTGCTTTTGCTGATGTGATAGCTCAGTCCAGACTGAGACCACCTGGCATTATGGGTGTTGAAATTGCACCAATGTCTAAAATAGATCAGGTTACTTCAGAGACTGTATGAACTTTGAACACAAAACATGAGTACTTTTCTCTCCTTTGCCATTACCTTACCACATTACCTTAAATAAATCTGTCTATTTCTCATCTGGAAAATGGTCAATAATAAAACCAATTTACCTTACATGGCAACTGCTAAAATTAATTAGGTAATGTTGTAGAGCTCATTTCTGTAGAGGCTTCCTATGGCTCACAACAGAGAAATAGAGAAACAAAGAAAGAAATTTCATGTTTAAATCAGATAGCTTCCTTGTTCAGAGAGAAAGAAAGGATAGAGGTAGATTGTCTGAGATTTCAGTTTCCTTTTCTTTTGCCAGTTACATCTACATTTGGAAGACTAATGCTCTAATAATACTTGCTACTCATTTGGAAATTTAGATGAGACATTTGGGTTTCTTAAGTAGTTTTGCATTAGACTTAAGCTAGCTCATAAATAAATGATAACTTAAAAAAATCTATCTACATTTCATTTTATTATAGAAAGAAAGGCTATTATAGAAAGAAAAACCCCAGGGTGTTACTGTATTGGTCCTTCAATATGTATGTGACATTATCATGTGCTCTAACCACTCCAGTCTTCAATAAATCGATTGGGCTGTTGTTTGGCCTCAGACACATTACACTATTTTTTTTTTACTCATTTTCAGTTTTGCGAGTGTATGTATATAAGTATATATACATATGAATATATAAATATTTACTCGTGTATATATGTATGTACATTGTATGTATGTACATATATGCATATAGAGTATAGCTATAAATACATATGTATATAGAATTTTATCTTCTGAATTATTACATCCCTCAAGCAAAATGTGTTTTCTGGACAAGTTTACACAAGCCGGTCTAGGATCCTGTGTGCCACACTGACTTTCCACCTATATCAACCAGACTGCATCTAGCTCAAAACTGACTGAGCTATCAGTGTAGACATATTGATAGCTTCTCTGTACTTCATTTCCTACCTGTAAAGTGAAAGGCTAGTTAAACAAACAAACATGTCAAAGACTATGAGACAAGTACTGAAATGCATAATACAGCCATATATTTATGTAACTAAAACCAGGAGAATCACAAAGCCATGATGATTTTATCATGTTTTCTAAAACAATCCAACATTTATTAAACATCATCTTGGAAAGTCTGATTCAGCAAAGCAATTAAGCTTGAGCTTAACTTAAAGTTGATAGTACTTAACCACTTGACTATAACTAATTATGTGCTTAAATTCTTTGCTGAATTTGTAATTTAATATAAATGCATGTGAAGAGTGGGATTTTAGCATTGTTTTCTTCAAAATGTAACTTAAAAAAGAAATTGTTTGATGTCTTCATTTGTAATTGATTTCTTCACATTAAGATTTTGCAACTGAGATCCAACAATGAAACAACAATTTTTCTTCTTTAAAAATAAGCTATGAAGTTTTTCTCACATCCTTTCCTGAAACATTGGCTTATATCTTGTATATAGTTTACTTCTATTTATATTTTCTTAAGTTAAATGTTTGTTTTAGTCATTTTATTATTTACTAAATAACTCCTCCCTCATTATTCCCTTGTAAACTTTCCTTGTTGCTCTGAAAATAGAATTCAAATAGATGTAGACTGCTTAAGTCCATGCTTTCCTATGCTGTTCATCTAAGAGTCCCATTCAGAAGAAAAACTCCAATATGGTTCCTAAAAAGCGTTTGTTTTGAGATTACATGCATTGTAAAGTTATGAAAATAGCAACATTTGCGTTTTTTCCAACTGTAAGAAAGTAAATATTCAGAAAAATAGTCAGCTGAAAAGATAGATATGGAATAGGATGTTTTTTCAGACTTGTTTATGTCAGGAGTAGTGCAATGGGTAGTTGAAGTGCTGAGGCCTGGGCTGTGGGCCCCCAGTTGGAGTTGACCTGTGGATGAGTCACAACCCGGCAGTGTGTTTTGTTTCCCCTGCTGGCTTCAGGGAACATGGCCCACCTGTGTCTTTGTGGCTCTGCTCTCTCCCAGGTGGTTGTGGTTGGGTGGGCGGATGAGGCCAGGGTTGTATCAACCAGGATCTGAGTAGTTTGTGTGTGGCTTCTGATGGGGCTAGTTGCATCTTGCTGAGCTCTCTTGGTGGTGTCTTTCCATGTGAAGGGCCACTGAGGGAGCCATCTCTGTCCGTTGTGTCCAGCAGGCAATGCTGGCACCACAGAGGGCAGTGGAGCAGCTGGGTCCCCAGGAACCTATGGCAGGATTGTTTGAAAGAAGAATTCTGAGGCGATGTTGCTGAGTTCAGCGTTGGCCTGTGTGATCAGGCAAATGATGGCAGCATAAAATGATGATGGCTAAACTAGCATAACAATAGTCCATGAAGGTTACATTGTTAAAATCTATCAATATTTTGGAAAGTTGGTTTTTATTGCAGTCAGTTGTGTTCCTTAAAAGTATGTGGTTTTTCTCACACTGAAATCATTCTAAAATGCTGTAAAATTACCTTTAGATTTGCCTTACAACTTTTCCCAGCTCCTGCCTTAAAAGTCTTTTTTCTCCCTATTTACTGCAAGTGCTTTTCCTGTAATTGTTCCCGTAATTTTTCCTGATGCTGAGTCTGTAAGATGCTGCAGTAATCATTTAATCAGTAACAACACATTTTTGTTTTCCTACTGCATGATTAAATTAATATAGTTTACATGTGTTACATTTAGGAAAATCACTGATTCATCAAATGAAAATGAATATAGTAGTCTAATTGAATCTCTTCTGATTTCATATCATATAAAAATACTCAAAATAAGGTCAACATTTTTCCATGTCAATTATAAACAAACAACTGTTTCTAGCAATTAGATTATAACTAAACTTAACCTACAGGAAAAAAATAAAGCAAGAGAAAATTTATCTAACACTATTTACACAGATAACTTAATTTGGTTGGTTCTGGACAAATTTAGTTTGTTCTCATTGTTATTATGATATGGCTCGGATCTCTTAGCAAGAGTTTTGCCAAGACCTAAAAATAATTCGAGATCTTTTTCTGACAGTAACACAAGATGTTTAAAAAAATTTGTAAGTAATAAATCATGAATCAAAACATTTCTGAAACATGAAAATGTATTCACTTAATTTGCAAATATATTTTGCTTATCACATTTTTTCTATAAATTTTATTCCTATGTTGACAACTTTTTCCTTCTTACCATCATTGATTCAGTTTCTTCCAGCTTTGTTATCTTCTAGTAGTATTGGGAAAAGAAAAGATCTTGAAGACAGTGTTCAAAGTATCAATACAGTTAGTTTTTAATCACAGGAACAGCTTTAAATTAGGATGTTGTCAGCTATAGGTTACTTGAAATTCCCTGACAGCTTTCTGTCTAACTGAAAAGCCACCATGTTGCCCATTCTTGGGATAAAACTCTTTTTTTCTTTTTTTTTTTTATCATGACATGCATTGATATGAAAATTCTTCCAGCTCAGAAAATCAAAAGTTATAATCCCTGAAAATGTTGATTCATGTTATTATCCAGATTAGTTACATGAAAAGATTAATTATGTTGATGATAAAAGAGAAGATTGCACAAAATTTTATGGCACATATTAACATGTAAAATTCATGCTATACATTTCTTTCCCTATATTTCAATGCATTTCCAAAAATATTTTCATAAAGTGGGGAAGATGAGGTATAGAGAAAAGCAATGATTTGCGCAAGGTTACCCATAAAAACAGACTCTGAACTATGTAAAAAATCTTGGTGTTGTAAGACCCTTTATCTGCCTTCATATCTCAACTTTCCCTAACCTCTGCTTGAAATTGAGAATAAAATAAAGAAATTTCATTAATGTTCTGTATTCCTCTAATTATAGTTAGAAATTCCTACATCTTGGTCTTTTCAAAGATTATAGGTAGCAGTAGTAAAAAATACCAAAAAACCAGGCCATTTTCACTGTTGAAATAATTTCTTTTTGAAGTATTACGGAAATGAAGTAGCAAGTGGAAGTTTTTCATAAATTAAAAGTCAGTCATGATTTCTTGGACAATAATCGTGGCAGATCAATGGACAACGTGTACACGGACTAATGTAATCCAAGCATTGCCATTTATTCACCCGAATCTCGCTCGTTATATATCCCCCAGCGCTGACCATGCGCCGGAAGCACAACTCTGATTGGTAACAAACTCTGCCACGCGCTAAACATCTCCTGATTGGCCAGGCACTGCTGTCCAGGCGCCGCCCTTAGTTCCGCCTTCTGCCTCCTTTTTCTTGCTGTGTCACTGCCTCTGCACGTGCTGCACGTGGCCGTCCTTGTGTGACTTTGCTGGCGCCACAGAGTCGGGATTGTTCACATGTCCATTCTCATGGAGATACCGCTCCACAAATAATAAATATCCTTTTGAGCTAGAACAACTATAATTGGTCTTTTAAAAGTGTTTACTTCCATCTTTTAAACATATTTACTATATAAACTGTATATACCTATGACAATGATTATATAGTCATGTGTCAGCATCTCTTACATGCTGACTTAACCTTGGTCAACAGCTAGCTGCCCGCTCAACCGCACTGTCACTCTCTCTCCTCAACAGGACAGGGTGAGAAAATAAAATGAAGAATAAGCTCAGGGAGATTAGTTATCAATTAACATCGCAGATGAAACAGACTTGACACGTATAAAATTAAGTTAATTTATTGCCAATTAAACCAGATTTGGGCAGTAACAAAAGAAAAAATGAAACCTTCCCCTGCACCTTTTTCCCAAGTTCAACTTCAGTCACTCATTCCCAACTCCTTTATCTCCTTACCAGTCACCCCATTCCCCACACCCTAAACAGCACACGGGGCGAGGAATGGGGTGCTACAGTCTGTGCATAACAGTTCCTCTCTGCCACTCCTTCCTCCTGACACTTTTCCCCTACTCCAACATGGCTCCCCTCCACAGGTTGTAGTCCTTCATGAACTGCTCCAGTGTGAGTCCTCTCCACCAGGCTGCAGTCCTTCAGGAAAAAAATCTGCTCTAGCATGGGCCCTGCACAGGCTGCAGTGTGGTCTGGTGTGGTCCTCTTCATGGGCTGCAGGGAAATACCTGCTCCGGCACATGGAGTATGTTCTCCCCTTCCTCTTTTTCTGACAGAAGTATCCACATTGTTGTTTCTCACACTTTTTTTTTTTTTCTTCCTCCTCCTCTGCCTCTCCAGTGTATTGCCCTTTCTAAAATGTTTTCCCAGGGGCACCATCAGCGTGGCTGATGGGCTCAGCTCTGCATTAATTCAGTTTCCTTATAAAAAATGTTAAACTCCAACAAAAAGTTATGTTTAAGTGAATAAGTACAATATCTTGCATAGGTCAGAATCCTCTTTGAATTCTCAATCTTCTTCTTCTGGTGAGATGTGTGAAATGCTGAGCACAATCTTGATTTATATTCACAAAAGATTTGAAATTCAGAGCTAGTGTAGAGAACAACTTCCTGAATCTGTAGGGAAATAGAGATCCCTTGCTAAAAGAAAAGGAGAGGTAATATTGCTGTATACCAAAAGTTGTAGTGGCAGGAAAGGATAAGTTGAGAAGGAAAAGAATTTAAAGCCATATTAACTAAGGGTTTAAAAAAATCTAATAGATATGGTCTACACACAAATGAGTTTGTATTGCCTGTTACAAGTCTGAGGCATAGAGAAAAAATATCTTTATCAATTCATCTGCCTTCAGCTTTTCCAAAGGCTTTATCTTTCTCTCTTTAATTTCTTCAAAGCCATTCTTCAGATTTTTGTCTACATATTATTTATCATTTCCCACTTTTATTTTGTTTATCTGTTTCTCCATGGTCTGACTCATCTCTGTATCATGTTTTTTCGCAGACTAGCCATGAATTGCTCAGCATTGCCTAAGGTTAGGATGAAAATCTAGTATTATGTTTGAACATCAGCAATGATATTCTGTATCCATTGGAAAAGGATGTTGCTATACTGTAGTGTAAAACTTTCTAATGCATGCATGACAATGTATGTAAACTGTATGGCTGCCTCTGGGCTTACCTATGAATATATTTGAATTCCATTCTATTCTCTCAATTTTTAATATATTTCTTCCTTTTAATTAATTTTATCTCCATAAGGTAATATGAACTCCTATTATCACTTAACATCAAGACTTCCACTGAAATGTTCTTGGTTTTGCCACCTTGAAATACAGTGTATATTTTATATTTAAATATGATGTATAAAATGCCTATTTCCTAAATCAAATTACAAGGTAATACCATATTTGTTTTTTATAAAATTCTTCAAAATTATAGCATGTCTGTGAAATTATATGTATGTATACATAATTGATAAAATCACAGAATGGTTTG
>VYZX01009965.1:0-16030 GCA_013401335.1 Brachypteracias leptosomus | reverse complement strand
GGCTCTGTGGCTGTTACAACTCCACGTGGCTCGGGAGAAATCCAGTGGCATCTGAGGATCGGTGTTGTATATATTTGTATGTATTCCTTCCCTTGTTACCTCTGTATATTTCCCTTCCTCTGATATCCCTTTTGTTACTCCCTGTTAAAAGTTGTGATCTTAATTTTCCAACTTTGTGTGAGGCCTTTCTTCCTCCCCTGGGAGGGAAGAGGGGAAGGGGAAGAGGGGTGAAACTAATTCTGCTCTGTGGGGGTTGCCCTGAGCCCTAAACGGAGACATAAGCGTAGAAAATAATTTCACTCCTTGTGTTGAATTAATGGTTTGATTTTCTTTTTCCTTCTTTTTGGGAAACAATCTCTCACTCTTTATACATTATTTCACATTTAACAACAGCTGAAGGCAATTTGACTTTCTACTGCTGCTCCAACATGTGGTAGTGATGTGGGGAAGGAAGTAGAAGGGAAGAGAAAACAACTTTCAAACCGAGGAGCATAGCATGGGGCTGAGCTTTGAGTTGCTTGGTGTTTTGGTTTGATTTGTCCCATTTATTAGCTGCCACTCCAGTTCTGCACATTGCCCAGGACAAAAAGCTTCACAAATTCATGCCACAGGCAGAAAAAAAAGCTGAACAGTGGGCTGATCTTGCCCAGCCTACAGTAAGAGAAGTTACAAGTGGAACTAGTCACTAAAAGACATGGCAACTTATATATGCAAGAAGATAATTCCAAAATAATTGTATTCAACTGCAGCAAAGATATCAGACCAGTTGTCAGAATCCTCTTGCACTGCTACTGAAAGCCCACAAACATTTAAAGGTGTAATATCTCTTGGTTCTATTTCTGTAAACTTAGTACAAATCTTAGCAGAAATCTAAAACATTATCAGTTTTTACAATGTAAATTATGAGATACTAATATGCAATAATTCAGTGATACTAAATATAAACTTAGGGGCTGATGCAACTTCTTCCAGTCACTCAATAAAATTCACCCTTATATGTTGGACAACAGGAACTTCTTGGGCTACTGTAATTGAAAACGAGCAGTTGTTAAGATAAAGCAGTTGCCACCTCCTGCCTCCTTCCACTGTCCTAAGGTTCTAGATTTACCCAGCTGAAAGCTTTAATTTTTTCCTTTCTCTTCTGTCCCCTTCCCCTCCATGTTCCCTCCTCCTTCTTTGCTCTCTGCTTCAATCCCTCAACGCGTCAAAATTTTATTCCAAGTATGTGATTTTTTTGTCCAATAGCTTTGCTTTAGCACAGTCATGAACATGTGAAATTTAGGCAATATCAAAACCATTTTGACAGGTGCTAACAGGTTATAGTTTAATAATAAACTATCTCAATGAGAGAAAACTTCCTACAAAGAGTGCGTGCCATGTAGCTGCACACAACACAGCTCTAGCTTCATCTAGAAGAACTGAATTGCTTCCTCTCACCACTTTTTTCAATGAGAATTTATACTTAGCACAGCTTAAAGGTGCTGGATGCAATTAAATCTGGCACAAGACCACTGACATTAGCAGAATTATATCGGAGATTCAGTTCATCTATTCTACATTTAAGAGTTTGGTAAATTTCTAAATAAAGATAGGTACCTCAGCAAGAAACCAAAGTTATTTTACAGTAAAACAAATGAAAAAGAAAAAAAAAAAAGGAGGGGGAAAAAAGCATCCAAATTTAAGTAAGAAAACTTCAATATTAAGGATCATTCTCCCTCAAGGTAATTTGTTTGGCTCCGTTCCCCTTAATGGAGTCACGCCAATTTATATTAATAAAATATTTCTCTCTGGCTAGCGATAGCAAGAATGTACCATGCAAAAGCTGAATTATGGGCAAGGGCTGCACTATGCACAAATGGAGAAGAAAAAAAATGGCCTTTTTGAAAGATACCTACAGTGTAAATATTAGACAAAAGACAAAAGAATGATGCTAACAGGCAAGTGGAAAAACAGCCTTCAGGAAACAACAGCATAATAAATTAAAGAAAATGTAAATCTATCAATTTTGACATGTCACAGAGGTTTACTGTTTGTTTAAAAGTGGAGGTAATATTCCATTCTTTATAAAATATCCAGAGTGAAATCCAGCCCCATTGATATTGTGAGAGGCTTACCATTGATTTCTGTGGGAACATGGTGGCAGGCTGTACGAATTCTGTATGAAGCCTGACCTACACTTTCTCTGGATACAGCATAGCTATCAGTAAATAAAAATACCAAAAAAAAAAGGCTAATTGCATATTTTTGATGATTCCTTTTTCTCTTCTTATTTAAAAGAAGACTAATCTAAATAATAGCCTTATAAAAATGTATGTTTTCTTTTCTCTCCCTCTGGCTTTCCTATCCTCTTTCTTTGTTCAGAATAAGATGTTCATTATTTGTCCAGTAAATGAGTAATCTGCTAATTAACAGCACTTGTTATGTGATGAATATTCAATTACTATAATGGGAAGAGGAAGAAGATGTATCATACCTAAGTAAATTAATTTGTTGTTGGGCAATGAATTTGCATCCACCTGGTTGCAATTGCTCACTCAAAGATACTTTCCAAGTTTTCTATATTTGAGAATTAAAGGAGCACATGGCCCATTTGCAGCCATATACAAGAAGTGAATACCTTTCTTTCTGTCAGTTTTAACAGCATTATTCAAACAAATTGAATTTGCAGATAACGTGTGTTCTGTTTAGTGATAAGAAAAAGAAATTGCCAAGTAAATTACATTTATTTCCTGTCTTTGAAAAATGGTAGCCCTCTCATATCATGTTAACAATGAAGTGAGAGCATCCCCTATGGAAAAATGAACTAAACTCTTCCAATGCAAAACACTTCAAAATATATTTAACACCCAGGTCCCATTGTTCCGTTCTCCTTGGCAGTGTCTAAAACAATACTAAAATTATCCAGTATGAAATACTACAAAGTCAGCATAATGGCCCACATTCAAATCATCAAAGTCTATCCAATTAACACAATAAAGAGAAAAGGGAACAAAGTTTAGTTCATAAAACAGAGCTGTCTTATTTCCATCTGAGGAGGACACTCTCTGATGCTCCTGTGCATGCTGTTCCCTCAAATTTTACATGGAGTTATTATTAGTGCAGCATGTCAAAGTCCTAGCCATGACCTGAAACCTTCCTACCACAGCCTCCACACCACTGTTACACTATATATTCACAGAACAGCTGCTTTCCGAGAATGACTGATTTTTCTCTGTTTACTGCCAATTAAGGATCATTGTGGTACTTAGTACGGCACACAACAATAAGACGGGAAATGATCCAAATGTAACACATAACACTCCACTAACCTAAAGAGAAATAAAGAAGAAACAAACAAAAATGATAGCAAAAAATATGCAGCATTAGGGTAACAAATAGAATTACTGATGCTATATATCATCAGGCTCTGTGACCAAGTGCTGAGGAGGAAATAGCTCATCTGTTCTTCAGTAGGGGGAGGAGATGTCTAAACAAAACGAAACCTGCCGACATAGATTAATTTGTATGAAAATCCTCTTCATAAATCCTAGAGAATCTCTCCACAGGCCTAGATTTTGTGAGTGGTAACCTGCAAGTGTTAGAGGAGGAAGGTGAATGAGGAAAGAGATTGAATTTTATGATGAAAGTTTATTTCTTGACAGTTGGGGTTCAGTCCAATGGTTTTCAACACTTATTACTTGAAGGCATGTGGGTTTGTTGTGACACTAAATGGTGATGGAGGCTTATCCTATAACATACGATGCTGAAGATGTCTGCAGACATTAGAGAAGATGTCTGGCTGCTTATGAACACTCCTCATATGCCAAATACCTTCTTTACCAGAGTCAGCATTGGGTGGCACATGGATTAGTGGAAGCACCTCTGAACAGATCAGAAAACAGTTGTGGTAAGGCAGGAGATTTTGAGAGACAAATGAACTTGCAAGGCACTGACCTCATCCTGGAATAGAATTGGATGGAAAAGTTGTTTTGTCCCCTGTATTTATGTCTTAATCTTGTTGTTTTATTTTACAGGTTCATGGCTGTTGTTTCTTCCCATCTTTACTCACTGAAGAAATGAAATTTAATTTTTCACTGCAGTTGCTTTCCTAGTCTCAAAGTCTGAGGTTCAGTTACCTGTGTGCTGCCAGCAATGGTTGCAAGCACTGTCTGTAGACACACAGGCTGTGGCAGACAGCAAACTACTTCCCCTAACTCTCCTTTAAAGGAAGGAGGAGGAGTGTGCTCAGTGTGTGGCAGGCAACGAGTAGCAGTAGTGTCAATGTGTGTCTTATCTAATAATTTCTTCTTCTTGTCAGCAAGACTCTTCCTGCTTTGTCACAGATGAACTGCCATGCTCCTGCTCAATGTTCTTTGGAGAATAAAATAAGACTCAGTCTGTAATCAGCACAAGGTCAGCAGAGAAATTCTTTAGTTTATGCCATTCTCACTTTCACCAGCACATAAAGAAGGAAGGATGGTGAGGAAAAGCCAAGATTTGCACAAAACTCACACCAGGAGCATAGGGATAAACTGTTGGTGAGGTGGCAAAGGAAAAGGGAGCAAAGAGAGAGCTCTGAGGCCCACGTCTTAAAGCCATATGAATTACATAGAGGTGTACAACTATTGTCTGCAGACTTACATACACAGGTGGGAATGTGGAAATGCTCTAAGTCTCTTTCTGGAGGGAGAATGCCACAAATGGCAGGGATTCTCCATCTCACTGATGTCTGGCAACTATTAACGACATAGAAAGTTGTGTTGTGGTCATGTTGGTCAGAAGTTTTTTATTATATATTTTGGGGTTTTTTTTCTGAAAATGAGACTCAGAATAAGACAAAGGATCAGAGGAGCTGATTGATCCTGATGCATTTCTGACTTAATGAAAATTTTAAAGTAGTTTCAGTTGCAGATTAACATTTTTTTTAGTTTACTTTTCCAGTGGAATATGTTAGGAAAATGTTTTGAGCTATTTCTTATACTCTGCTTATATTTTTACAGGGTTTTAATCATATTTTATTTAATTTCTGCTTTTCATTAAATAAAAAAATAAGAATCTAATAAACAAATTATTTCTAATTCAAACATTAGAAATTTCTTTTAGAATGCCAACAATTAAAAAAAAAGTCTTCTCACAGAGGAGAAAGGGGATTAGAGAAGGATTTTATCTTCCTTTTGGTCTTTAAGAAGCCTTTTTTAATGCAGAAAAATGTCTGCCAGCTATAATTGCGATGCATTCCCTTTCCTGTCATTGACTGAGAAATATAAAATCCCCTAGACAGTTGTGACTCTGTCTCCTGATAGAGGTTAAGTTCTTTGTCAAGAAGTCATTGCATTTACATGCTATTAAAGCAGCATGCTGCCCAGCCTCTCTCACCATATTTAGCTGTTTGAGTGTAGGTTATGTATGTTAGGATGAGGGTGATAAAGCAGTTGTAACATAAGGTGATTTTGTTTACTGCATAATTACGGTTTATGTTACCATAAAGCTCTTGACAGGGATAAAAAGTTGGGGAGGATTAAACAAAATGCTATAAAACATATCAAAGTAGATTGCATAAACAATTACCATGCTCTGGGAAATGGCTGATTAATTGACTGAAATGAGACATCTGTAGGATGTAGGTGCTATGGATGTATCAAAGGATCTCAACTGCCTTGTTTGCTTTAATAAAAGTGACTTAATTTGTTCCAACAGTACAAAGCCTCCTGTTATACCTGGTTTTGTCATTGTCATTATTAAGGGAAAGGGCATTACATATCTAAGTACAAGAGTCTTCTCATAGCCATATCTACTTGTACATTCTTCAGTACAGAGGCAAAAGAACAGCATTTTCTCAGATCTCATAAATTAAAGAGTGTAGATGTATTTAAGGAATAAAATGGATGCATAGGGATGTTTGTAAAAACCTTTACCTAATTCTTTGAGATCTGGTTTTTTTTCTTTTCTTTTTGACCAACATTAGGAAAAGAAGCAGTTATTGTCCTTTCCTGACTTCCAAGCTTATCAAGCCCTTATGAAAGTAGAGCTTTGTAATCTTCACTGAACATTTTCAGCTAGAAACTGCTATCCCATTTCCCTGATAAGAAACTTAGACAAAATGAGACGCATAATGCAAAAGTAAGACAGTGACCTCCTGTGTAAGTGCCCAGCTCTTACAGAAAATCATACACAATTTAGATACTTAAAAAATCTAGACCTAGATTGGTTGTGCATGTCAGACAAGAAGCCTGCAGTAAGGCAGATGATTAAATCAGGCGTTTTTGATTCACAGTGTGTCTGACACCACAAGAAATCAAAACTATCTGGTTCTCCTGGTTTGAGACCAGCCATTATAGTGACATTCCATGAAAAGGTTTGTCAGGGCCACTCAATTTGCACCTACCACTGCTAAGTTCAGCTCACAGTTGTGAGAAAACTGAGTGAATATTTCAGTAAACCTGGCTTATTCTCTGAAAGCTAACATTAAAATAGAATATATAAAGCACAATAGCTCTTTCTCCCTTGTAGTCTGAATCAGAATGACACCTTCAGAATCATCGTTTTAATCAAAATTTACCCTCTCCTTCAGAAGCCTCCTTATGTTGTTGATCCCCTCTGTAAGATGTCCTCTTTTCCTTGATGATTCCTTTCTAGAGAAATTTGGGTTGGAATGTAAATATCTTCATGTCACACTTCAGGCAGCCACCTGAGGGAGCTTGTCTAAACTTTTTGTCTATCAATAAATATGCCATTCAAAGCTCTGTGCAAATACAAGTGTAGACAAATAAATATAAAAATAAAGGTATAAGAGTGAACATGATGATGACAATGTGTACCACTTTGTAGTAGTTATGTGCCACAATCCTCTGCTTTTTTTCCATGCTGAATGCTCTCCCATTTCAAAATAACTTTGTTTTCCCAACCTTTTATGTGCTTTACTTGTTCCTAACGATAACTGTCCATGGAACTTCTATTATGAAAATTAAAAGTTAAGATTACCTCAAAATTAGCCTAGCACAATAAAATGTTTTTGTCCACCCCTTCACAACTTCTTTTTTATAGCTGCTACTATTGCATGGTTCAGTCCTTCTGATTCCCAACCTGGCAGACTTCCCAACACCCTTGCCTGAACCATGCTTCAAGATAGGTAGTCTGCTCTATCTAACTCCTTTCCCCCATAACAATATGTCTAATATTCATGGCTTGCTCAAATGCTTACATTTGATGCTTAAAAAGCATCTTTTAACCCAATCTAGTGATCAGCATTGTTCCAGATGTTATAGTTCTTGCCCATATAGCTAAATAACATCTATCTTGTCACAGAATCACAGGATGTTAGGGCTTGGAAGGGACCTCAAAAGATCATCTAGTCCAATCCCTCTGCCACAGCAGGATCACCTAGGCCAAGTTGCACAGGAACATGTCTAGGCAGGCTTTAAATGTCTCCAGAGTCAGTGAAAGCAGCATCAATTACTTGATGTTTATCTAGTGAGCTATTCAACCTGATCTCTTGCTTACACTGATCTGCAGAAGAATCCTATAGTCCAGCCTAAAAATTCAAAAAGGAAAATCAGGGATATTATCAGGAAATTACATGTCTATAAGTAATACTTGGATATTTTATGCTATCAGGGATAACTACCTAATGTTCTACCTTATAGCTGCTTAAAATGTAGTAGATATTTTAGACAAATCAATGACTCCATTAGGGTTTCTTTTATGTTCTATTAGTACACAAATTATTATACATACTGTGCTAACAAACTGAAATTATTATATCTTATTTCTTATTCTAATCACTGTTGTTAATGCAGTATGCATGTATATCACATTAAGATGCATTTATGTGCTCATCTCACCTTCAAGGGCTAAGGTCTCCAGAGTCTAAGCACCAGAAAGGGTTTCTTTATAGCATAGGCATTTGGCATAGTTTTCAAACATTATGAATTCATGTTTTCAGCTGACCTCCATGCTCAGATCCCCTTCTCCAAAGCTCCAACTACATTACAGTTGCAGCTTTCATAGGTACATGACAAATGAAAAAATATGAAGGATTGCACTGAGGTCATTCTTCCCCCAGTAACAAAACACAGCACACACATCTCTGCAGAGAAGCTGAACCAGTGTATGATACTCCTAACAATTCCTCAGGATCCATGTGGGTTGACCGAGTACCTTCACCACAACATCAGGTCTCTTTCCTGACCCTTACTCCTTAAAAACGGGTTGTCCTTTAGTTCATCCACGGGTTCAGATATTATTCTTCTTCATTTCTGTCCTTCTTGGGATGGGTCTGTCCCAGATGGAAGCTTTCCTATTTTGCTGATGTGCTCTGATGAGACAATTATTCAGGAGAGAGTATTTAGCACAACGCCAGTTTCCCTAGTACTTCCCTTCTATCTGCTGCTATTTTTAAAACCATTTAAAAAAATGCATACACAGATATATTTTCATAACGTAATTTGCTGCTACGATAGTGTAACTAAAAGTATTTCTAAATTTTTCATAAATACGAGGAATTGTGAAGAAATTTTAAAATTTAGGGTTCAATTAGTGAATGTGACATAATATAAATGATAATCAAGAAATTAAACCACTGACCTAGAAAACCAGCTCTAATGATAGATATTGGAATAGTACAGATTCTCCAGACAGCAGAAGAAAAAAAAAATAAGACAAAAAAACCCGTCACCATAAGCAAGAATTTATTTTACATTTTAGACATAAGATGTTGTGGTTGTGATAGGCAAATTTCAACTAGTGCTAAACAAGTATTCACAGTGACTTAAGATATGCACAATTCCACTCTTTTTCCTACCATGATTAAATTCCCTAGATCGCTGCACAAGATGCAGAACTTACATTGCAGATATAACTATGCTAATATATCCATGCGGGTTTATCTGTGACAGCAGAATCCTTTTCTACAGTGTTAGAGTATGTTGACAGAAGGAGTTTTCCTGCCTACATAGTTGTATAACTTCCCCAAGCACCCAGAGGTCAGCCCATAAAGCTCTTTTTTGTCAGCATACCTGTGTCCACCTGGGGGTTTTGGCTGGTGTAGCTATTTTGGCAAAGAATATGCAATTTTTCACACCCTTCACTGACACAGCTGTGCAGGTAAAACACTGCAGAGTAGAAGCATGCACATACAATATGTCTCTGCCTTTCCAGCCTGCCTTTCCTTTTCACCTCACCACAAATTAATAACTTGAGGCATGCACGGTTTGCTGAATAAGGGAATAGACACAAGGAGTTTAAATTAGCACATCACTGTTACTCCCCACTAATTACTAAAATATCATGGGACAGAGAAAATAGAAGAATGGGTGATGCAAGTAAAATTTCAAGATAGTTCTATTTTTTATTTTTTTTTCATATGATGATGTTAGGCACTAAGAAAAAGCAATATAGGGGCTTGCCAGTAGAAATTTTTGAGGACAGGATCACCATGTCAAATATGCAGGATAGAACCATCAAGGTACTAATGATGTACCAAAGTATGTGAGAGCACAGTTTTAAAGAAATGGGAGCTCCACTACTGGGCTCGTTAAGCCTAGGCTCAGTTTCAGCTTCTCTGTCAGCATTCAGGAAACTCTAACCAAAGGAGAAGAATAGATGTGTAGACTTTACATCCAAAGTATTCTGTCAGCCTCAGTCAGCTCCTAGCATCCTGTAGCCAGGTTGACACTCAAGGGAAGGATTTTCAAAACACTGCTTCTTAGGATCAGACCACTGAAATTTGATGCTCTCACGTAGAGCCAAGTAGATGTCACTACTTGTAATAGCAGGAAGGAAAACAATAATATCTTGTCTTCAGTTCCCATTTACCCATGAGAAGCAGTAAAAAATGTAGTATTCCACCTTTTCTGATCCACACACCAAGTGTCCATGTGTCACTAAAGTATTATCCCAAGTGTTCAGCTGTTAAAAGATCTAGATATTATATTTGTCCTTTTTTATGCTTGTCTGCTTCCTTCTATCTCCTGCTGAGAGCCCCTTTTCCCAGTGTATGTGGGCTGAATCATGGTGAGAAGCTGAAATGATTCTGCAGAGTGACAGAAAGTCATAGACACTAATTTCTAGGACCAGCTATGCCTCTCTAGGGACAGTTCTATTTCATCCAGCATGTTACTAGTGGTAGTTAGAAGTAAAATAGCTGTGCTACTTGTATGCTGCTAGACACACTCTTCTCCTCCCATTTTTTATTTCCTCTCTCATCCATTAACACTATACTTCTCTCAAGTGGGTCAATGAATCTGCTAAAGAAGTTACAATATCAATAAAAGGGAGCTGTACTTAGGATGAAGTTTCCCCTCATTCCTTAGCAAGACAATCCTTAATTCTGTTTCTACAAATAAGAATAGGAATGTTCTGATATGAATCAACTGGAGTCATCTACACAAGGAAGAGTTTTCTGAAGTTGAACAGTAAGTATTTAAATGAAATACATTTCTGTATGAACCAGGCAGCTAGGAAATCACTCAAATCAATTCTATTCCAACAGTTGTTTTGTGTAAATTTTTTGTTTGGACTAGCTGACCAGCTTAGTCAGAAGGAAGCAGGAACATCAGTTATCATATTTATTCATTAGGATTAATTCACCTCCTGATAAAGGTCGGTTATAAATGTATGTGTCATGAACAAAACAGGTTAAGGAATAACAAGTGGGAGGAAAAATAGAACATCATGAATCAGATTTCATGTTCCATTTGGCGTTTTATTTGCATTTCTTAAAAAAACCTAAAAAAACCCTAAAAATCTAGTGTAACAGACCTGAAAATAAGAGCCTACAATTCAAAGATAATCTTTTCCTGTGATGGGACAACATCTAAGAGAGGAGTGGAGGAAAAGAACAATAAGAACAAAGCAGGTTCACAAATGCTGGTGTAAAAAGAGATAATTTTGTCAAATTATAACTATTATGGTAACTGAAGTCAAATTCCAGTGGATTATTGAATTTATACAAGTCTGCTGTAGCTACTATAAGTCTTAACACTTGACAGTCGTTGGATTGCACTTCAGCAATCCTGAAAAAAAAAAAAAAAAGGCTTGAGCTGTTTTCCATTTTACTTCAACTGATCTGGTCAGACTAACGTGATTAAACAGACAATGGGACTGTTTGTCTTATGGACCACAGAAAGCAGGGTTTCATGGACTGGTGCTTATGGTATTGATCTCACCATTGTGATTGGCAGTGATTGCTTTCCAACCTGGTAGCTGGATGTGAGATAAAAATAAAGGAAAAATTATTTGCTCAAGTAGAAAATGTCAGTTATGGTGACAAAACTGTTACATATCTGGATTGTTTTACAATGAAACAATGTAAAATGTGTAAGTAGTGGATGACATTTTGCTTCCTAGTTAAATCCACAGTCAGTCCCTGCGGGTACTATTGCAACATAAGCTGCAACATTTAAGAATGGCAATGAAAAACAAAAGTGACTAACCTGAGAGAGGTACAACTTTATTCAAATTGTAGTGAACTTTGGTTAGTGAAATATCTAGAAAATGTGACATCATCTAATACACTACCACATGTTTGTGTCTGAAAGTGTTCCTTTTCATTTCACTGCAATAGCAGTTGATTTATTTTGTATTCTGGCACTCAACCTATAAAATCTCTTGCTCACTCATTTTAAAAAACAATCTTCAGTTTTGATCATTTTCTTCCACTACCTGGAGAATATTTCAGTTGAGGTCAGGAAAGGGTTGATACCAACTACCAGGTTTTTTGTTCATTCTTAATAATTTATGTCAGGCATAGGAAAAGCCTTACTTGGCAAGAAGTATCTTTCTGCACACAAGGAAGCAACATGGGCACCAGCTCTGGCAGCCTTCTCTATCATGCCTGGGGAGGACTATCATAGTGCTTGAGGAGGTTACTAAGTGCCTTAGTCCTTTCCCTCTTTGCTTTCTTTTCTGATAGCAAGAGAACAAGTCAGTGCTGATTATATTGCCAAATTCACTTCATGGTAATATCACTTGTAGGTTTTATGCTAAAAACATCTGCCACTTAGCATGAGGTGTACTTTACATGAACTACTAAACAAGTGGTAGTGATCTTCAGGTACCTGCTACTGTTGTAGGCTACACCTAACAACTGACTTCATCCTGAAATATTGTACATCAGCCCACTGCCTGTTTACACCTGTCCTTCCTTCACTCCTAGCATTATTACTTTATACTTCCTTTTCAGTTTCTGAGGCTAGTCCTTCATTTAACATGCAAGATTCTTTTATATTTAAAAACTATCCTAACCATGTGCAATATTTTATCATTTATGTTCCAGGTAGCATTTCCAAATTTTTCAAGCAAAATGATTAGAACTAAGAAATAGGTCACAACCTTAGCAACCATCTGATGTGACACAATGTAATCTGCTAGCACACTGGTTGTCATGGAAACTGACAATATTGGATTTTTCCTTCAATGCAACCTGTGTTTTATGCATAAATTCTTAGCATGTTACATCTAAGGCACTGACACTTCAAAGAAGGCCACCCATGTGTTTTATATGTGTTCATGAGTAAGTTAAACACACTCATATTGGCATTCAGGAGAGGGTTCAGCAGTTTGTGACTGACAGAGTAAGGATATTTTAGACTGGACAGTATTAAGCTGTGCTTTTGAGCTGAAGAAATTTCAGACTCTATCCCTTTTAACTAATAAGACACCCAAGTGTGATGTATCCCAGTGCTCATTTGTTTTGCTTTTAAGGTTTGTACTGTCAATTATCTCATAGCTGAAAGTTTGATGCAAGAACAACTTTGTGAGATATGTTGAAAATTTATATATTGTTTTGTGGGTTTTTTTCATGGATGAAATGAGAATAAGATCTTCTGATTCTTTGAGAGAAAGTAAACAATTATTTCTCTCCTTCCTAGTCCCTTATTCTTCCTCCAGCCCCTTCCCTGAATAGCCAGGAGTTAAACTTCCTCTCTTAAGCTCAGGGACCAGTGCTTGAGTCTCCCCCAATCTTGCTGAGTTCTCAAATTACTAAACTGTAGTCTTTCTTTCCATGTTAATTTCCTTCATTTGTTCTGTATTTCTTTGTAATACGTGTTGGTTGCAAAGAAAAGGCATTTCTGAACGGCAAAGGATTCACTTTATTTTTTCATTTTTACTAGTCTGAGGCTGTGTGTGTAGTAACTTTCAATATGGGAAATATCCAGAGATGTGAAATGAGACCATTAACCCATTGCCAAAGAACAACTGTCATACAGCATATAATCTGAGCTGACATCCATGTCTCTTTCTTCTGTAAAGAATAACTTGCCCTTCTCTGAAACATTAAAAAAGTTCAAAAGCTGAGAACAAAGGACTGAAAAATGTACTGAATTTCTATCTATAGACCTTTGAAAAGAGACAGGGTGACAGCCCATCACTTTTTCCTTCCTGTAAACCCTTGGCGTGGCAAAGAAAACCTCATGACCTGAAAATTTTTTCTCTTAGTCCTCACAACCTAGTTTTGGTTCCCTTGAAGTCCTTTTTCGTGGAATTCAGATGTGTTCTGTAAGGGAAACATACTTTAAAGTGTACGTCAGGAGACAGAGGAATCGTCACTCTGAGTCTCAAAATACAATATGAATGTTCTTCTTGTGAGCACAAGGGAATATTCTTCCTAAATTTATAGTGGATTCACAAGTAATGCAAGTTATTTTTCTCAGTGGAAATGGAAAGACAGTAATTCTTGGCTATGTGGCTCACATTTCCATGTTTTCTATTAACAAACCATGCAAAGTCAGTACAGAAACCAACGAATGTCTAATTCCCTCAACTTTCTCCCCTCTCATTCTGAAATATTCATGAAATCTGCAAAATCAGCTGCACAAATTCTGTTCTTAAATTCTATGCCCTTTAGACAGGGCTAATTTACAGAAATTTCGTTTACTATCAGTTACATATAATTCCTTACCTTGAAAATGTTACATGCTGTATCTCTTCATGTCACTCATTCTGATAGATGTTCTCACACACTTGCCCTCAGCAGCTCCCATTGGCCCAGTCCTACTATTGCTGGTGTCAGGGGAAATATTCTGTATTTGCAAGTTTCATCAAAACTTTCTATTCCTACACAGTACCTTGGTATAAAAAAAGCCAAAATCTGTATTAGCCAGAATAAATACTTCTTGCTACAAGATTTTTTTTTTTATTATTTAGAAGAATTTATTTTTCAAAAAACTAGATATATTTTTTTGCTATTCACCATAATGATTAAATTAAGTAAATAGATCTGGTTTTTAGTTATGACATTCTTCTGATAACTTTTTCTAGTCTCTCTATGTAATACTAAATATTAAGACTCATATAAATAAGATGTATCTATAGAAAGCAGAACCCCCATTAAATGTATTGGATCTATGCCAACTGCATATCAGGCCAGATATGTTTTGGTGGTGGTGGTTTTGTTTGTTTATTTCCCCACCTCCCCATACAATAAGCTATTAAATATCTGTTTAAAGGCTCCAGTTGTTGAGACTAAAGACTGTTCCCTTGCTTTAATCAATGATAAGAAGTTTGGTTTTCCTCTTTCTGTTTTGTCTCTGAAGTGTTTTAGTCTGTGCAGATATTACACAATCATGCCACCTTTATTTCTAAAACTTCCAATACATCCCTACAACTCAATAACATGCAGAAACAGCAATTCTGTATACTGTGTTAATCAAGCAGAACAGGTTTTCCTATATCTTTTGATATGTCTCTTTGGCCTGTTTTGATATTGATTTTTCCAATGTAATTAACAAAGATGTAAAGGTTTTTACTGCAGAATCAACATAATGTCCAGAGTCTATTTGTGATCCAGAAAAATGGGATTGTCTTGTCTATAGTTAGCTTTAGAAATGATCAAGGAGAACAAGAGTATGAAGTCAGACTTCATTCTATAGTTCTGTAAATGTTTTAGGAACAGAAACACTATTTGAAAGAATATGTTTAAGTAAAAAGTAGTCTCTCAACCAAAAAAATTCAGAAATTATTTGACTCAGACATATTCACCCCCCAAAGAGCCTGTTCAAACAGTCTGAGCACATTCAAAAAACTTTCTGTGAATGTCCACCTCACTCGTGAAAGTTGCCTACTACTTATATATTTGAATAGCAGAACAGGCAATACTTGATGTTGCTTAGATCTCTCTTTTACTTGAAGAATGTAGAATTCTTCTGGTAAAATCAAATCCTGAGTAAGTTTATAGTTTTAATAGCAGACATTTGCATCTGAAAACAGGTTTGGTGTTCCTTCAGGGCTTCAGGGCTTGTCGTGGAAACCAGCTTCGGAGCAGTTAAGACTGCACTGAGGGAGGCTTCCGCAACAAAAAGGGCTGAAGGAAAGCTCTTTTGGGGGCATTTTGAAGCCGGGAAAAGCCCTTTGCTTGTGCTGGGGGCTCTCAGTTGGTGGGTGGGTTGCTGAGATAGCCTGGATGGAGCCAGCTCCACCCACCATTGTTCAGGTGATAAGTTTTCTCCAGGAAGGCAGGAACCAGTTCCTGTCCACAAAGCACAGAGCAAGCAACCAGTGCTTGTGTGTGTCCTGGTGGGTCCTGCAGTTGGCTGCAGCTTGTAAGACAGGGTACTGAGCCTCTACCAGTGTACAAGGTAAGTTAAGTCCCTCTAAGTGAGGGACAATGAACAGCATGACAGCGGTGCTGGGACTGGTAAACTCTGTGGCCGGAATGCTACTTTTTCTTTGGGTTTTTTGAGGATTTTGAGGTGGACGGGGGGTTCCACTCCAAAATGGTCTCCACCCAGCAGAAAAAGACCATGCTCCTGTCACCAATCAAAATGGATGGGGGAACCCAGACAGAGTTCCCCCAGAAGAATGTGGCTGTGCAGGTGACAGGCTGCAGGGAATGCCACAGCCTCTCACTGATCTCAGGGGGCAGGGCTGAGTACGGCTGTGTGAGGTGTGAGCAGGTATATGACCCGCTCACCCAAGCGGCACAGCTGCAAGATGAGGTTGTAAGACTACAAACCGAATTAGAAAGGCTCAGGAACATCAGGGAGGCTGAAATGGAGATAGACTGGTGGAGCCAGGCTCTACACTTTGTTCAACAGCCAAATAACACCCAGGA
>VYZX01009963.1:0-24325 GCA_013401335.1 Brachypteracias leptosomus | reverse complement strand
TTCCTTTCTGATCTAGTGATCACTTTTAATGAAGTAATCAATCCTAGACATCACCAACTTTCAAATACTTCCTGTCTTTAACACAACTGATTTAGTTTTGCTTTCTAAAGATCTATTATACCACTTTTCCAAGAAGATACAGAAGTATATTTTTGTCCAAGTCTTCTAGGCTTTTGCTTTTAAGATTGATGTGCTCATTTGCTTTCTCTTGCAGTACAATTAGCTAGATTTACACTCAATATAAATGCAGGCTGACAAAACACGAGGCGTTCCTTTACATTTTCTTGGCTTTGTTAATGTTTCCAGTATTTCTCGTAACTTAATCTTTCTGAGTAAGTATGGCAATTGCTTTTTATTTGGAATTGTGAACACTCCTTTTGAACTTTAATATATGAGTATTTTGCTGGATGATGACTTCATTTGCACTTGAACTGAAAAGTTACAACCTTTCTCGATTTTTCATGTGTACACAATATAAAAACTTCATCAGTTTATGCCTAAGGAAACTGCCCATTCATCTGGGAAGTCAAAACTACAGTCTCTAAAAGGAGAGTTAATACAACTATGTCCTTTATGACAGGCACTAAGGAAAGCAATGAATAAATGGGTTGTGCATGCTGTTATTCTGCTGTATGGAGGGTAAAGCTCTCTGGGGGTGGATAAGAGAGACTGACTTTGCATGGCACTAGTCACACCTTACAGCAATCCTGAAAGATGCTCAGGAAAACAGAGGACTGGAATACAGCTGGAACAGAAATGAAGTTCTAAAAATCAGGGAAGACTCCACCAGATGAGCACTCACTTGTGGTAACTGAAAACCATTCTTCTTCATTCCGAAGTAACACCCATCATGAATTCAGTGTTACTTTGGAGCTGTATATTCTGACATACTGTGTAATCTTCCATGGAATCCAGTTCCCCTGGCTGCACGTTACTTTTCTTGTTTTATATAAGTTCCAAATGCTTTACAATAACTTGCAACATGCAATCACTGTAATCTTTACAGTAATACTTCAATTTATTTGATAGAGTATGTTTTGTGTTAAACTAAATACTTAGTAACGGGATTTTAATTAGCCAATATGTTATACTAATGTGGGAATCTTTAATAAACTGACTAGACAGCAAAGCAACATTCATCTTACATGTACGAAGTCTGTGAAATTTCTTATAGGGTTCAGTGCAAAGCAGGCACTTGGAAGCAGTTACATATATTACATCTAATCTTGATAGCCTGCCTCCCAGCTAAGTGCACCTTTTTCACTAACCAAAGTATTTTCAAACTCCTGTTTATCTCAAAGGAATGCTATTGCTAAATTGTTTTATTTTTTCTGGTTTTATTTAGAATGATTTAAATGTAAACTTCTAATGAACCTAAGACAAAAAAAACTTTGCAAAATTACAAGGTTTTGCTTTCAGAAATGGGAGGGTGTGGAGGGGAAGCAGCCATTCCCCTTTTGTCTGGAAAGTGGTGAGGTCATTGAAATGATCATGAAACAAAGAACCTCACTAGAAAAAGAAACCATGCCATGATATACTTGCACTGTATCTCCTAGATCCCTCATTCATCTTCTAGTGTGTACAAAAATGCTCCCCTGGGTCTCCTGAAAAAGCAGATAGCCACCGGCAGAGGGAATCTTTCTGGCTTCCTTCAGAGGTCATTCAAACCACTACCCTTCTATTGTCTGACATGACAGCTCCCATTCTATGAGAGTGGGGAAATTTGTCCCAATAGAGAAATGGGAAAAATAAATTTAAGTGCTTTCTCAGTACAAAATAGCTGATATGGAAAGCAATGGAGCCTTTGGCACAGGAAGTCTTCTACAGCACTGAAACAGGCTGTTGAATCTTCCATGTATATGCAGATAGAGGGTTAGTTCTATACGTATGATGTTCAGGTCTGTTATACAGACATATTTCCCTTAACTTCTGTAGCGGTAACATCTCAGTATCAACTTTTTTTTACCTTGAAGTCGTTCATCAGTTATTATTTTGTTAGTTTGATTCCAGGTACTGTCAATAAATATTATTTTCTTCAGTCTAGTGCCTTCACTCCTGTTGCTTGAGATGCATTCATTTAGATTTTTTTCTTCTTCAGGTTCTATTTTTGCTTGCTTTGGGAGTGGCTCCCTGGAACAATCATCGTCACTATCACAAATGTTTTTCTTAGTGCACTTTTGGAGATGGAAAGCAATATCTTTTACTGAAACTGAATTGGAGCCAGGAAATATAAGTGCTATCTAAATGAAAAGAAAGAAATCTGAGTGTCAATAAACTCTAATAAAACACCAGGAATCGTTTCATTAAAGAACATGGATTTTCTATCCCCACCCATAAACATTTAAGTCAGTGCAAGATGAAACAATCTATTTTAAAAAATATTCTATTGTCTGAAAGGACAAAAGATTGTTAAAATAATAAATAAAGATACTTATTAGAGATCTTTAATTAAATGTCCCCTCTATGCCTCTACTACCAGCTGTAATACTTCTGTTAGTATCAGCCCTGGGGAAGTTGAGATTTCACTTGTTATTGCAGTATATAGGGCAGGAAGGCCATAAAGTATAGTTTCTGATTTCAATTCACAAATTTTAGATCTGAAGAAATAATATTTTCTGCCCTTGTCTCTATTGCAGGTGCCACAAATACCTTGCATGAAGAAGGCCAGGGGTAGCCTCATTTAGTGTGCTTTCAGTAGCTTACTGCAGCATTCAGAATCTGTCACCTGGACAAATACAAAATCCCTGCAAGCTCTGCCTGCTCTTGCTGCCTTCCCCATTGCTCTTTCTGTGGTTTTTCAACTTTCTGCCTCTTTGCCACTTATGCTTTCCTTGATGGATCATTCCTTGAAGAAAATAACATCTCTATGAGGCATGTATATTATCTTCCTCTTCATGTAGCCAAACAATAATGAAAGCATTAATTATGACATCAAATGTATAAGTATTAGATTTCAGATTAATCACATTTAAATGAGCACATAAATCCAAGTTCATATAGCTCCTTTTCTTCAGCTCTGTGCTGACTGTAACAAGAGTTGCATTTTAGTAGGTTTTCACCGTAATACTGAATGTTACAAATTTTAAGGAAGTTTAAACACTGTAGCTGCATATGATGAGCACACCACCTAACTGCTGTTTAACTTGCTCTAAGTTAAATACTTTCATATGTTTGGGCAAAATATTTCATATGGTACGCAATGAATCCAATTATCCATTATCTAAGGTGCTGACCATAGGAAATTCAAGGTGGTTTGATAGTGCTACAGTTCTTCTAAACTCTGGAGGACAGTCCATAACCATTGTACGCTTGTAGGCCCAAGCTTTGACAGAGCACAAGAGTGGACTGGATTGACAGAACAGCGCTATCTTCCCACTCCCTCCCAGCAGTGCAGGACCACTGCAGGGGAAATACAGAAGACACCTCCCCACACAAAGCCCAGGTATCTATATAAAATGTCTTACTTCATGTCTTTTTTCTTTATATTCTGGAATGCAAGGGTATTTATAAATGGTAACATCATCAGGTGCTAGGAGTTTAGCATGCACAGCAGTGCTTTTGCCATCTGTTTCGTTTGGGTGTTTAATAATGTCAATCTTCAAAGGTAACTACAGTAAGAAAAGAAAAAAAGAAAGAAGTAATATTAATGGTCATATATACGGGTACAAAAACTTGTACAAAAATTTATGCAAAATGTAGGAGAAATCCCTACAGGCACATAATTAATACGTGACAATTTTTGGCAATGTTTTTGTTTCAATAGGTTTAGAATTAAACTAGAGGCAAGTAACAAAATGTGTCAGTCCTCTTTAATGGTTTTCCCAAGCATTTCAGGTGAAAGGCTTTATGCTTTTTATGCTTTATTTATAAGAGTGGTTATATGAATTATACAGCCATGGCATTCAGGAATGTCTTTTAGCTCACATTTTATGTAAAATTCACAAAAACAGTCATTTGCATGAGAAGCTGAGTGACTTCAGCTTATCTTTTCCTCTAGTAGATACATAAATGTTTATGTGAGGACTGGAACATTGTCTGCATTTGTACATGTAATTCCTCAAATAAGAACAATAATTTTGTCTAACTGTAGTTTATTCATGCTTATAGCTGTGTAAAGACGTACATCCATAAAGGATGAATCAGAAAAGATATGGTCACAGACGGTCTTTTTTTTGCCCCCAGTAACTAAAAGACACAGGAATATTATAAAAAAATCTATAAGAAATATTAACCTTCACAGTCGGAATGTCTTTGGTAGGGACAGTTTCAACAGGAACAAAGCATGTATAGCAATAAAACATCCTTGAACTGTGGCATCGGGGGCATTTTGATCTCCCACTCTTTTTTGCCTTTTCGAGCACCTCCTGCGATGCCAACTGTAACTGCTGAAGTGGGTTATCTTGAAACGATGTCGGAGTCTGCAACTCTAGACTTCCCAAAGAGTCTGCATTTCTTTTTGGTTCTTGAGAGTTTTCTTCATTTAAAAGTGTAGATGAATTTGCAGACATGGTTAGCTGAAACAGACAATATGTTGTAGCTGTTAAACAAAAATCCAATATACTATGAACTAATTTATTAGAAATTATTCTGTATGATCCTATTTAGCAAAAAATAACATCAAAGGAATTTCCTATGATAGAAAGAAATCTGATTCTGTTGTTCTAGCACTGGTAAAACACTGGCAGACACTATTTACCTGGATGAGCAGTCCCATTAGCCTTCAACAAACTACTGACAGTGAATTAAATGTCTACAGGACAGAAATCCATATGAGAAAAGTTAATTGTACAAATTCAGATCTCTATCCTGAAATTTACTGTGTATGGGCAAACCAAACTACCTGAATGAAATTCCTGTTGGCAGAACATTGTGATATAAAAGAAACTTTCCAGGAGTATTGAGGCTGAAAAATTAATCCCGAGGACTAAAACATGGCATTGATGCTCCAGGTACCAGACAGTAGTAAGTGCTGACCCAGTCTAGAGTTATTCTGCAAGTTTGTATTTACTCAGTAACACTGATGGATTTTTTTTAGGCTTTCTTCAGCATAGGTGTTGTCTCACTCTATGCAGCTGGCATAAGGCTTTCCCTGTGTACTCTGAGCAACGTGCCAGAACCATGTTTGCGTGCCTATGCCTGATCCAGGCACAGTTTGCATTGCTGTGTGCAGAGGTTTATAATCACAGTTTTAGTGGAACCCTTCTGGCTAGATCCATCAGTGTTCTCTCTGGTCTTGAAAGCAGCCCACAGTCAGGAGCCTGTGCAGCCTGCAGCAGTTATAAACTGCCTTTTGCTCTCTGTGCTGCATCACTTAAAGTCATTTCAGTATTTACTTCCAGCTAATTTAGGTTTACTTTTTCATGTCAGGGATCACCCTTGCGAAATGATGTAACAAACCAGTCATTTTTAACAAAAACAAACAAACAATAATTCCCGAGATGTGATCCAAAATTAAGTGTTTAAATAAAACCAAGTGTAATTTAATTGAAAAATAACAAAACCAAAACACTCAACTAACTTTCCAATAAGTTAAAATTAATCCCAGAATAATTCATTGTTATTTTCTGGTAAAATTAAATACTCATGCATGCTATGATACCTCCTCCTCCCCTGCCAACAAGCTCTAACTTTTGAAAAGTCAGGGATGTCCATTCAAATAAACACAAAATCTAATATGCGTACAAATTTTACAGCACAATTTGCTTTTAAATACCTCTGAGACAAAGCAAATATACCCTACATCTCAGCCTAACCCGGACTATTATCAAGTTTCCTCAAGAAGGGCGAGAGGCCCTGTAATTTGACATGCATTCCCAGCCTGCAAACTGATTCTTTTCCGTATAATGCCTTATGGCACTGGGGTGTTCAACTCTGACACCCTGAAGCACTGTCATCATTAATACTGACAAGAGAGATGCTGCTCTAACAGCACAAGAAAACCTTTGTGGTCTCAAAATAACAGCTGTTCACAAATTTACAGCAATATGCATAGAGTATGCTTTTCAAAAAAAAGCAGCAACAGAGTTTACCCAACTTGTAAGATTCAAATCTGGATTCAGACATAGATTTCAAGACTGTAACAACTCCATCTATACCCAGCCTCCAAAACCCAGGTACCTCACTGCTGCTGGAGGGTAGCCTCCACCGACCAACTGCAATTCTAGGACAACTTAAACTCTCAGTCGGGTTTTGTGTAAAGCTCATTAAGTGCCAGAGAGCACGTTCATCTCAGTTACTGCCGTGTGCTCACCCATCTCTGCTCACTGATGTCTGCCGAGCCAAGTGGCGATGTGGGAGCACCACGCTTAGGCCTCAGGGATAGCAGCTTCTGCGGGCGCAGCAGACACCCTGGGCGCGCCAATCTACAGGCCTGGGACCTTCTGGGGAAAGGAAGTCCCAGGGCAGCACGAAGCAGGCTGCAGGGAACGGAACTCCAAGCCTCCGAGGGAGAAAAGCCGCCTCCCATCGCGGAGAGCCGCCCGGCCGCCCGCCGCAAGGCCCCGAGGCCCCTCCGCGGCCGCTGGCCCCTCACGGGCCGCGGGGCTGCCGGAGATGCGCTGCCTCAGCGCCGCGCTCCCCCCCTGCCTCTTCTCCCCCACCCCGGTGGCCTCTGCGCCCTCGCGGTGGGGCGGGGAGCTCCGCTCCGTTCCTCACCCGCTCCCTCGGCCCCAGCCCCTCTGCGGGCCGGCGCTCGCCGCTGAGGGACGCCCGCCTCTTCTGCGGCCCTCACGGGCCCCGGAACGAAAGTGTCGGGCTCGGCCGCCCGCGGGGAGGAAGGGGCCGGAAGAGCGTGCCCGGGAGGGCGCTTTTCGGCGAGGAACGGTTGCTAAGGGGCCCTTAGCGACAGCGCACGCGGGCTCGGAGGCAGCGCGTGCCTCCCGCGGCCGTTAGAAGGGCCACGCGACAGCCCCGCGCGCCAGGCTGACTGGCACACAGACAGACACACAGACAGGCCGGGGGTGGGCCGAGGGCCCCTCTGCGCAGCGGGGCGTGTCTCCCTCCTCACAGCCGCGCTGGCTGGCGGCCGCCCCCGGTACAGGAGCAGGGCTCGGGGCTGCCCCGGCAGAGCGCGGCTCCCATCGGCTCCTCTCCGAGCACGTGTTGGTTTGAGGGCCTCCCGCCCCGTTCAACCTCTTCTACGTTTTGTGTCGCAAACACCTGAGCCGAAAGCACGGCCCGTTACCTGCACCGGAGAAACCCGCCCTGGGCTCCTGCCCTCGGCTGCCCAGCCCGGCTGCAGCGGCCCCTGCCCAGAGTTTTTACCTGTATTTGTTATTTTTTTTCCCGCCTAGCAATATAGTCAGTTGACCCCAAGGGCTGGAAGAATAGCTTTGGTCTATTTATTCTTGTTTTGCATCTCTTAAGTAGAACATGGGATCTTTTCTGTGGAATTCCTTGGTCTGGCTGAGAATGCTGCTCTACAGGAGCATTTACCCAATATCCAGTGTTCAGTAACTGCATTTTTAGGTTGAAGTGACTAAACTAAAACAGTAATTTTGGTATAGAGAACATTTCTCTCGGCTCTGAAATAGTCTGTGATATATTAGTTGCAGTAGCCTTAGGGGATAAAGTTGACATTGTAGGCAGATTTTATGCCAAACTTCGATCTCAGTTACACCCCCAAAGCCTCACTGGCTTCAGCAGGATTGCATTTGGTGGCAGAGCATTTCTACCAGCATTCTGTTATTTGATTTGGTTTGACTTGATCCATTTTTTGTTCTAGCAGTATGGCAAACACTGCAGTAGTAGGAAAAAATTGCTACATTTCATCATCTATATTCCTTTATCTCCTTACACCGTGACAATGCATCTTGATGTGCAGCAGTTAATTATGTCAAAAAACCAAAATGCACGTTGGATACAAAGAAGACTTTTATAATAATTTCTAAAATTCTTTCCTGCCAAACTAAATTATAGTAGGTTTTACTAAGTATACCATCTCTTACTTTGAAGGATTTTTTTGTGTATTTAATCCAGAACTTGTTCGGGAGCAAACACAGCTTGTTTATAATTTAAAAGCAGGCTCTGAAATCCGAATGAATACTTTGTATACTTTTATTCTATATGGTTATTTGCACAAAAGCTGTGATAATAAGGCCATTTTTAGGAATGGTTGCTACATTGTTTTTGTTTGGGGTTCTTAATTTCACAATTGACTAAAAAGATATTGTTTTTCAAAACCAGTATTTCTCACATTCTGTTTCTTCTCAGATATGACAGTGTAAAGATATCAGTTGATTGATTTCAGTAAGACTTTTGCAAATTTGCAACCCTTGCATTTCTTCCAACTTCTAAACAAAAACTGAATATGTAAGAACAGAACAGATTTGCCAGGTGATTGGACATTCGCTTTTTCTTCAGTGTGTATTTTAGAAGTACACGAATAATAATAGTACAAATATTTTCTATGGAGGTACTGAGAAGAAAATGGAAGCTCTGCATTTATGATTATGTCTTTATGTATCTTTCACCTTTTTAGCGTGTTTCTTAACATCTAAGAATGTGTAGTAGTATTCTGCTGGAAAAAATTGCAGTGAACATGCTCCATATATGCTACAGTGATAGCTTTGACTGTCAGTGTTAGCTCTCTAAAGTTTAAGTATTTGCTAATATGGGTTATCTTGGTTTTGTTTTTTTTAAAAAAAACCAAATTTTACTATATGTCATCAGAAAATGCAAAAGCCTCCTTTTAATTTTGAAGAATTCTTATGGTCTCGAGATTTGGAGAGTCCAACTGCATATTATTTTAACTACCCCTGTGTATGGTGAAGTGAACATGATGTCCTGAGCAACTGGGAATTGCATTTGAGCATATATTGTGTTTCCAAGACCCTCAGGCACTGGAAACTAAGAGGTTTGTAGAAATGGCAAAACTTTGAGAGCAGCCTCTCTGTTCTTAACTTCCCTTTTTCTTAAAGCTGAACCATGGAGGAGAATTTTTGTCTGCTGTACAGCAATTTCCTATTGTTGGAAGCATGCTTGAGTGATGACACTGAATCGAGCTTTGTTTAAAAAATTTGATCAGTCCACAGCATTACTAATGTAACAAAGTCCTGAACCCTGAGGTGAAAAGTTCTGAGAAGTATGAAAAGGAGAATAGCTACTTTTGTTTTTAATGAGCTCTCTTTCTTTTCTTGTACTGATAAGACTGCTAGGGAAATCTTTGAATATGCCTTTGTATTTTGTTAAAGAATTTAATATAATATGGTTACCAGTGATTCGTCAAAATGACATTCTTTTTGGAGGAAAAAGGAACATTCCTTTTGACCTGCCTATATTACTTGCAGGTATTGATTCATTCAAAGCCTTTAGCTACAGAGATATGAGAGAAATTGCTCTTTTGCTTTGAACCAGAACTTTTCTCTCATAGAAACAGAGAAACAAAAAAATGTTTAAAAGTATTTTGACAGGCAGAATATTTCTTTATAAAATTTATTTTTTCTTTAAAAGGTGTAATTTTAAGAGGATTAATCTGACATAAAAATGGAAACATTTTAATTTGGGCTAGTGTAAAAACAAAATATTAATATGTTTTAATTTTCTAATTGACTTTACTCACCTTTTCCCTTTGTATTCTAAAATGAACACGTGTATTAATAGTTTGTATTGAATTTGATTTTTTTTTTTTTTAAGAAAATAACTTATCTTGCTGTCCTGCTGTTAAGATAGAATGTGCCATTGTCTTTCAGCTATACTAGAGGGTTTAAAAACACATTGATTAGCCTGTATTAACACCTACTGAGTTATTTCAGGAAAGAGACTAATTTGATGATTAATTTCAGGTGACTAGCTTTGGTTTAAACACTTTGCTCAAACATTTAAGCTGATAGTTTAAATTCTTTGCTGGTTCAAGGAACAGAGGTTCCCCCTATGCTTCCAAGGAGGTTCTCAACAGATGGAAGGAGTTACTGTCCTGTCTGAGAAGTTAAATTGCGCACGTTTTGTCTCTTTAAAAACATAATAACCCTTTTTTTTTCTTGAGTTATCTCCTTCTCTAACTAAAAAGTTATAGTCTTTTTAATTACTCTGTGTATGCTATGATAGACCTCCCTGGACTCTTTCTGGTTTTCTGTCTTTTTGAGATGATGTCATCATCTCTGAATGCAGTATATGGGAGAGGAGGAAATTGCTGTCTACATGAACAATGTTGCCAAAGTTAGAGCTCCTTAGAAGGTATATGTAAATGTATTTATACTGGAATTACAATTATTTATGCAAAATAAATTTCACAGGTTACCTAATTTAATCTTTGAATTTCTACCATTTTCAGAAATAGCTATTTTTACTATGTACTGGTTACAGAAGGAATGGCCAAGTTCTGTCTCTCTTGATAAGCCTTATTCTTTGGTGGATAAGTTACAAAAAGATTATTCCTCCAATGCTATATGAAAATATCTGCATGAACATGTTCTGCTGAACACCAGTCTGCTGTCAGATTGGAGAAGAGAATAAACACGTGAATCACTTGAAACCAGCATATCTAAAGGAACATCTTACTGCCCTCGAACAGAGTAACTGACAGACATTGGCCTAGATAAGTGTTTACAGCTTTTCCTCAGTTTGCAAGTCTGAACTGTTATGTTTATAATATAAAAAATTCTAATAAGCTAAAGTCCCAGTTCTGCCTGGGCTTTAGGAACATTTGTTTCAGGCCTAAACAAAGTGCAGGCAACAGTCCATGAAAACATGTTGTTCTCCATTGATCTTGGTGTTATAAAGGAAAGATGTGACATAAAGACCGAACTGATGATTTTTAAGCCTTCCAGTTATTCCAGTAGGACTATATAGTGTGCGAAGTTTTGTGCACATATGCACTTAGATGCAGATCTAGTCTTTGTCTGACTAGAGCTTTTAATCAATAAAATAATCCAGCCTCTATTTCTAGATAAACTTTTCCAACTGTTTTAAGGCATTGCTACTGAGCAAATCAGTTCAGAGAAAGCTCTGACTCAGACGAGTGAGATGAGGAAAACAAAGGTATATTACATATTTTAAATTATTTTTGTCAATTACACAAGAAAGACCAAATTTTTAAGTTTTTTCCTTAAATCCAGAAGTGAGATTACATCTCTGTGTATTAGTTGGGAAAAACAAACCAACCAACCAAATTCGAAAAAGTACTCTTTTTTCTTTATATCTCCAAAGGCATATTGTAGTCATCTAAAGTCTCAATTTTAGACCATTGCTCATTGTCTGAAATATATACACAGTTCATAGTTTGAATTGTCTTAACTGAAAATATTGCTTATATCATTGTATTAAATAGCATTAATTATGAATTAACTACTTAAGTATTTTTCAAGTTGCCAGATACGTTGTTGTGAAGTCAAAGGGTAGAATTGCAAAGGTGAGCTTTTAAAATTTTATATATAAAAAAGTACAGAGTATTCTGTTTTATGAATATGCTTTGAATTGGAAGTCAGAGAAATACCTCTGATACCAAACCAAGAAAAGTTTTGAGATTCGCTCATTCAAGAGTCAGTCAATTTTTCTAAGACTACATGAATTTGGATATATTGGGTAATGGAAATTTCAAATGAAGTGTAAATATGGTGATTAGTTTTATTCATCTGTCATATTATGGTCAAATCTTTGGAGCCTACTGTCTGAGACTTTCCAATGTGGTAGGTGGGGGACTTGAAGGAGAGCAAATACGTCTCTGGTAGTTTGGAATGTCTCAATCCTGATATTTCTTGGACACTGGTTAGTCTTCAGGCATAACCAGGTATGAGCAGATTATTTATTTATTAATGTGAATGCTGACAGAGCTGTACCATAAATTATTAATAGCCCTTTGAGTTAATATGTTAAGTGATTCAAAAATTTTAACATCAATCTATATCATATTTGTAATTTGGCTTATTAAAGGTCAATTGAAGTTTCCATTGAAGAAAATATTGAGGTTGTAAAAATAACAAATCTTTTGTTAGATTCTTCTGAGACATCTCAAAAATCTGACATGGGTTTAGTAATTTTCTAATAAAGTTTTTGAGAAAGAAGAAACTCACAAGAAACAAACCTCATCAAAGATTGAAGTGGCAATTCATGTACTCTGTCAGACTCTTAAGGATAATAAAAGAAAGCAACTGCTAAAAAAAATATTTTTATCAAATGGAGTCACCAGCAACTGAACACCTCTATTGTAGAATATTTTTCAAATTTTACTTTAGAAAAAAATTGGTTGTATTTGAAATAGTATTTTTTCATTGGAGCAGCTATCTAACACAAAGAGAACATAATAATTAGCTTTAATTGCCAAACATTTTTCTTTTCTTTTTAGAGCTATAACTACCTTGGTTTCAAGGTAAAACAGCTCTCAGTATTACAAAGATATTTGGAAGCTCCAAATCTTTGGGACTTAGTCAGAAAAGCTCAGCATTTCCAAGCACATACTGCTTCTTCCAGTATCCTAAACAGAAGCTGCTGAGTACTGCAAATATTTTGACACATTCACCTTTCCATTCCATTTTCATACTCCTTTTTAATATCACTATAGCATTTCTTGAAGCTACAAAAAATCCAGTAGTTATTTATTACTAGGAGCTTGTAGTGCTAAAGGATTCTTCTAGCTGCCCTGTCTTGTATCCCAGAGCTGACCAATAAAATACTGAAATAAATAATCTTAAACTAGTATCAAACTTGAAAAGAATTTCAGAAGTAAGGTAAACCCAGAATTATAATGTAGAATGTGTAATTTTATTGCAGTCCCCTTTGGCATATATGTTGCACCTTATCTTAAATTACATAATTTTTTTTTTTTAATGTAGCAAGTAGACAAATCTGACAATACTTGGGAAGTGGTTTAAGATTATGCAGTGCAATGATTGTAACACCAGGATTGGGTTTGCTGCAGGAATTGTAGGATTGGTAAACAAGCAGTTCCTATCTGCTTGTGCACTGTCTTCCAAAAGAACATCCTTGTACTTTTTACCTTTGTCTATTTTGGGCTTATTTTGCAGTGTTAGTATTTTTTAAATCTCTGCATTCAGTGTAATGAATATTTGATTGTTGTTTTGACAGGAAAATCTTCGCAAGGTTTGGAGAAGTTTGTTTCTCTCAAAATCATCTACTGCAGTGTTTCAGGATCCTTTTTGGTGCTCATTTCTCAAAAAGTTGAGTGTATAGATTAATTACAAGCATTCTTAGATCTGGTATTATCAAACAAATAAGCTGCAAGCAGCAAAAATGCGTGTGTTTTACTCATGAAGCTCAACTGCATCGTGGGCAGGCCCAAGACTAACTTTTCATGTGACTCTAAAGTGCAGTAGTTGAGTATCTGAAGAACTAATTTAGTTAGCAGGTTTATACCATGAAGCTTAAAATAAACCTTTAGATCAAAGAAACTGTTTACTTTACTTTGCTTACTTTGTGTGATGGGACTAGGATTTATATAAGGTATGAGTATGGAATATTTAGGTTAAGAACATAAATCAAAAGTGTATGGATTCTGTTACCTCAGGTGATCACTGTGTTCTTTATTAAGAAGAGAAGGAAAATATTCATGTGGCAGGAGACTGCGATTATGTACACTGGCTTTGATTCAGTACAGCACTTAGATTCCATCTTAATTGTTGGCTTATAGATTTAACATATGCTTCAAATAATGTGTGTTCTTAAGTGCTCTTCTGAATCAAGAACTGCTGCAAAATACTACAAAAAAAGTCTGTTAATATGTTTAGAAGAAAAAACAGGTTTTTTTGACTCATATATGTGAATAGTAAAATTTAATGATAATTTTAAAAGATGTGATTCTTTTTAATGTCTTCTTTTTCATTAAATATGATTAGTTAAATATGAACAAATAATACTTTATTCTACATCCTAATTTCAACCCTAAGTGATTTGTTCGAAGTACATAATTTGTTGAAGTCAGTATGCTTCCATTCAGGTTTACCAGGGAGCTTTGATTTATACTTTGATTAAGCATCTTTTTGAGAAGTGCATTCCCTTATTGTTGATACAGTTGTCTAAAGTTTCACACAGACAATAAAAGGTCTTTTTTTTTTTTTTTTAGCAGAGTGGCTTTGCAATTACTACAGTTCGCTTGAATACTTTTACAGTAACTAAAAAAATTGTAATAATCTCTTTAATCTCTTTTGTGATTTCATATCTCTCTTAGATACAGTATTCTTATTTTGGCAGGTATATCCTGGTTGTTTGTCACAAGTAATTTATGCCACTTTCTATGAAGCATTTCCTGAATCTGTTAAATGTTTTGATGATGACTTTAAGGATGGATTGGTGGACTTAATTTTTCAGTGACTATCAGGTACTGGTAAATTTTTTTTCCTTCTTCCCGAGGCATATTTTGTCCAGACCACCAAGTCTGCATTTCAGTGGAATCTATTGCTTTCCCCCCTGGTGATTATGTACATACATAGAAAATTCAGTACTAGGAATACTATTGTCAAAGCTAGCTTTCTCTGCTCAGTAATAATAATGATGATGATATCTTAATTCTGATTGTTGGTATACAAATATGGATAAGTAGCTAAAAACACTAGCCTGGAAAGGAGACAAAAAATCTGAGCTGACTATTCATGGCATTATTTCTCTCTAAGTAAAAATAAAACTGTATAAGACATTTCAAAATGTTTGTGGCAAAAACTTGTCAAGTGAAGTATGTAATCCGCTTTAATTGTTGAACTATGCTGCATAAATCTCTCCTGACACACCTGCTCTGTATCCGAGAGCTGACACAGAGGAAGCCTACTGCATTCTGGAGCTTTACTTGTGTAGCAAGAGCAGCTGGGCTGGACCTCCCAGTGTTCAACAGTGATAAAGTCTTACCGTAGGTATAAGACATTTCTGACAACCTGCTTGTTTTTCCTATCATCGTGCATGTTAGATCCAGTTTTGGAACTGTTCCTGTGTGAGATGACTGAGGATGAAGCGAAACTGGCATTTTTCAGTTGAATTTAATTAAATATTTTTCCTCATTAAATTAAGCTCTGGTGTCGCTCAGTGTTTAAGAGCTTATATGCCATAGAGTTTGAGTAGATGGGAACTGATAATCTCTTTAGAGTTGGTATCAGGATGATACTGAAAAGAAAGTGTTGTATTTTTAGGGTTATATAGAGATGCTAATCCTGTCTAATCTTTGCATTATTGAGGTGACTGTTCTGTAGTAGCTCTTTTAGATCTAAAAGTACTTAACTATTGCAGAATTAGCCAGCAAAGGATATAATCATACCCAGAGACTCGTAATTGAACTGATGAATGCAGATTTCATTTCAGTGCTTGCTTTGTGCTACTGTGTAGAAGTATTCTGAAAGCCTTAAAAGTCAAGCCCTAAGCAAAACTGCACTAAGTCCTGGAAAAGCTGCTGAAAGTAGTGGGGATTTTTTGTTGTTGTTAAAACAGAAGACTAGGAGATCTTCTTCAGTAACTATTTGTAGATAGCTCTCTATAAATGGTCACTTTGTATAAATATTCTTAAAGGATTCAGACTGTACCTGTCCTAGAATTTTCTATTGGAAGTGGTATTATATTACCATTAAATATCTGCATGTTTTAACAGTAAGAGTTTGTAATTTTTAGATTATATGTCATTTAATATCCATTTCAAAACTTCGATTTGGAGCAGATTTATATCTTTAGTGCTTATTTATTTAGATTTCGTGACAATGTGGATTTCATTATCTTGTATGTTGAAGCCGAACGACAAATGCAATAGAAATATGTTTTTGAAGTAGATATGAAATGCAGAAATATTTTCTCAAAACCGTTCTCTGTGTCAGTCATTATTTGTTAGGCAGAATTTTCTTTTTAGTTACAGACAGAGAAAATTGTGTGTAGAAAAAGATCACCCTGAAAAATTTAATTTAGAGAAGGTTTACATACTTCAAAGTTATATGTGCACCAAACTCCAAATGGGCCCTTAACTTGGAAGAGCTGGGTAAAACCCACAGTGTGCTCTGTAATATGTAACCACTTTAAATAGATAATGGGTAGAATTAACTGGAATTTAGTCAGACTAGAAAAAAATCCCAAGAAGCTAGGAAACCACTGCTATGGCATAGATTCTCTATCTGCATGAAACTTACAGTGAGGGAGTTGTGCAAAATTGGAATAAGTATTGAAAACCACTGGATAAAGTAGATTATCTGTTGCTGCCAGAGTAATTCACAACCTCAACAAAACACATACAAATGTATTAAATTACTAGAATTGGAGCAACCACAAAGTAAGGGTATTCACCCATGTGCAAAACCAAGCAGAAGCAGAAGGGAGATAGCAAACACTATCCTGGTTAATGTTAAGTATAAGAATATAATTATTTCAGTTAACAGGCTCAGATGCCAAGCCTATAATTGACCATAGGCATAAAATTTGCACGTTGGGGACAGGAAATAAAGCAATTTTAATTTCATTTGGGAATACTTGTATGGTGATTTTCAAAATTAGCATAAACATTTTTCTAAATTAAATTTTTTATTTTCAGGTCTAAAACCAAGGAAATGTGTATGGAAGAAATGGAATCTCAAAAGCTTTAAGACTGCCACAGTAAATCATACTGGTAAAGATGCTACTGCTAACGTACAAGCTACTAGTGCATCTACGGGTTCTGCAGCAGCCAGTAAGTCTTGTAAATATTTTTAAACATATAATGCACTTTACGCAGTTTGGAATGAAGCTTTTAGTACACTGCAAAGTCTAATTGTCAACATAAGTTATTGGTAGTATTTTCAGTTTGTTTTGTACCAAATCGAAATGTTATAGCAATTAAAAATGATTGGTGGATTTTGACAGATCTAAACATATATCCTCCCAATATACTGATACTTCCATTTGATTAATCTGTAAGCAATATTGCAAGGTATTTAAAGAAGCTGCTGATACCTCATCTAGTAAAATGTGATGGTTTTGATTTGTCAGTTCATCTAATACTAATGACAGCTACTCTGTTTTTCTACTCCTTTCCCTGGTACCTGGCTCCCATTTTCAGTATGACTTGCATTCTAGCCTCTAACTGCTACCCCTTTGTCTTTGCTGTCCTAATGGATCAGATCTTGACTTTTATTCTTTCATACTAGCCTGCTGTTCTTTCTCATTGCTGCTATTTTAACATCTTTTCTCAAGCTTCTTGGGCTGATGTTGCTTCTAGCTTGCTCCCTTTCTGAATTTTATCCAGCATTTTGGTTCTTCAAGCTAGCCAGCTTCTTCTCTCTTCCCCTGCCTGAAATGACTGTTTTCCTTCTAACATAACATAACTAAACATTTCCTATCGCAGCCTTTTTTTTCCCCCATCCTTTTTTTCATGGGCTCATAGGCTTTTTCTGAATTTAGATCACTCTCCAGTCACCAAGGTAGGAAAACCTTATTTTTATTGCAAACTACCTCAGAAGAAATTATCTGGGAGAGCACTCATAAATTTGTATCATAGGTGTCATTTAAGGCAATGAAGTCTCCGATTCTTTGATTTTCCATTTTCTAGTATGTAATTTGCTGTCTAAAATAGGAATATTCATTGCCAGTCTAAAAGATAAGCAGAAGAATTATTTTAGAAATTCTTTGGTGAGGGAATTTACCTGAATGGGAAAAGATATCTCTGCAAATTCTCAAAGCTACTCATCCCCCTCTGTTGATAACAGTCTTCCCCCTCCCCAGCCATTTTCAATGATATCCCTTTGACATGTTTTCCTACAGTTATGTTAAATGCTTAAAAAAAGATAGAGGATTGTCTCTTGTCTCTGTTAATTGTAAGGAGAAAAGGTTTGGAATATGCTATACTCAGGAAATCCTGAATTAGTGAAGTGCTGCAGACATGTCAGAGGAAGGGAAGTGTTCTGGCATGTGCCATGGTTCCCACAAAGCTTCCTCTCGTAACGTAGATGTAAGAGAGCTGCGTGGGTTCTTCCCGGTGGAACGGGGATCTGAGCGAAGAGGAGAGTTTGCTCTTGAGACCTAGCTGAAGGATTTGTTCTCTACAAATGAATGCAGCTTTGTAGAATCTATATGAATTGGCTATGCATATCTGTCTTACTGTCCTTATGTATTGCCTGTTAGCTTTCCGGAATAATTCTCCTTTTTTACTTTAGTATTTCTTTTCAAGTACAATTAAAAAAATTAAATGTGGTTTCTTTATAGTTGAAAGTCAGTTACAGTCGTGAAAGGGAATTCTTATTTAAAGAATCCATTTTGTGTGTGTTGATCAGTTTACAGTAGAGTTTTTAGAACCAGTAATGTAGTTATGTTTTTGAACAGAGGAACATTTGGGTTTAAAAAAACAATATGCTTTTACAAAACCTAAAACCAGTGGAAACATTTGCATGATTTTTATAAATTTCAGTGGTTTTGTTCTGATGTAGTCATATTTCCTTTTGGATCTTGCTCATTGTAGTACTTTACAAGTATATGAAAACAAGAATATGAAACTGAGTAGCAAGTTGTAATTTGTGAAGCAGATTCAGTAAATCACCTCAACTGTTGATTATAGTAACAGTTCTGACCTAAGGGAGTCTGTTTTAAGGACAGTCATTTCTGAAGTCACTGAACTATTGTTATCTAATTACTTGATTTTTCCTATGACAATTAAATAAGAATGAGAAGCCTTACTATTTTGGCTCTTCCTGTGAACATCCTATTCTGTGATCTACCTTATTGCTTTAGGCTTGCAGGATGCTCACAGTTTTATTCATGAATCACTTATTTTCTTTCATCACCACTGCAAAGTTAGTTGCTTGTCTAGGTCCACTCATGGTGCCTAGTTTTTGGTGAAATGGATAGAAATAGAGTGTATAGGCAAGTTAGCTGTCATATTAACATGTCGTGTCCATGGTTTCCAAGCATTCCCTTTCCTCTAAAGGGCTCATCTGGTGTTCTTGTACTGTGCAATAATATCACAGCAACTCCTATAGACATAAAGAAGCCAACCTTGGTAGCTAGCTTGAACAGAGATCACAATGGAACTGTGATAGGATGGTGTCCTGGGTAGCAACAGAAGTCACTAAGAATGTGGGTGGAAACAGCTGCATCTCCTCTGCTGACCTGGGCTCTGTTGTGATCAGTCTGGTAAGTTAAAGCTGCTGTGGGTGTATGTTTAATGTTTTAACAGTATATACCAGACTTGAGCGTCCTATTAGATAAGTAAGAAAAGTGGCTTGCTTAAAATTATATAAGAAATGTGTAGCAGAACCAGGTTTCAAAGGCCAGTAGGTGAACCATGAAAACTCAGCAGTCACCAGCCAATGACTTGATTCTTGTCCATCAAAACTGGTGCTGTCCAAGGTGATAGTAAATTGTGTTTCTGTGTAGACAGCCCATTGTGATTGTAAGGGAGTTGGTCCTGAATTCTGATTGAAGTTATGCCACATAACATTGTTATTATAAAAACATTTCTAGTAATAATAAAGTTATTACTGAATACGTTGGAAGAATAGGGGGGTAATTCTTCCCCCCTGTTCAGCACTGGTGACACCACACCTGGAGTACTGTGTTCAGTTCTGGGTTCCGTAGTACAAGAGAAATATGGACATACTGAAGAAATTCCAATGAAGGGCTACAAAGATGATTAAGGGACTGATGCTTCTCTCCTGAGAGGAAAGGCTGATAGAGCTGGAGCTGTTTAGCCTGGAGAAGAGAAGGCTCAAGGGGAATTTTATCAATGTATGTAAATAGTTGAAGGGAAGGTGCAAAGAGGACACAGCCAGGCTCTTGCCAGTGGTACCCAGAGGCAGGACAAGAGGCAATGCACACCAGCTGAAAGACAGGAGGGTGACTGAGCACTGGCACAGGTTGTGCAGAGAAGTTATGGAGTCTCTCCTTGGAGACGTTAAAAGTCTCCTTGGACATGGTCTTGTGCAGCTGGCTCCAGGTGGCCCTGCTTGAGCAGGGGAGTTGGACCAGATGACCTCCAAAGGTCCCTTTCAACCTCAACTGTTCTGTGATTCTGACAACAAAGTGAGACAGAGATTCTTTTGAATGAAGGTGGGACAATGAAACATGTTTGGTTGTGGTTCTTCCCTTAAGGAAGAGGGATATAAGCTAGAAGTAGTGCTTTTGTTGCTGTATAAAAATAGTAGTATGTATATAAGACATCACATAAGGATTTGCATGAGTCGTTCAGTGAACGTTACACTATAGATATGTCAGTCCATTGTTGGCACATGGTCAGAAAACAGAGGTGCAAACCAAGTTAAAGTCTATCTGGGTACTAGGTAAGGCAGATACCTACTTTCCTCATGTAGCTGAGCACACCAGATATCTAATTCCTATTGAAATCTGTTGAACTTTGGCAGTCTACTTAACCTAGAATCATAGAATGGTTTAGGTTGGAAGGGACCTTTTGAGATCATCTAGTTCCAACCCCCCCACCGTGGCAGGGACACCTCCCACTAGACCAGGCCACCCAGGACCTCATCCAACCTGGTCTTGAACACCGCCAGGGATGGACCATCCCCACCCCCCCTGGGCAGCCTGTTCCAGTGTCTCACCACCCTCTGAGTAAAGAATTTCCTTCTAATTTCTAATCTAAATCTGACACCTTCAAGTTCTCAGTAGGTACCAATATCCGCCTTTTAGTTACCTGTGTCCTTAAAGATCTGTACTTCATTGAAGAATGGTCAGTGTTCAGATCTTTAACCATCTGTGCTAAAACACTTTTAGAAATGATCTTAAAAGTAAGGATTCTTATTTGCTATTGGACTTCAGTCTGAAAACACTGTAACCTTTATGTGACAAGTTTATACATCTTCATTCTAATTTGTCTGCTTTTCTGGTTAGCACTGAAGGACAAGAGTTTATTTTCATGAGTAAGTCATTTCCTCTGAATTCAATTCTTTCTCCACACCGCCCCCACCCCCCCGTGTTAAGGGTCAACCTTTTCAAGTGCCAGGCCTCTAAATAAAAGAGTTGTCTTAGTAGAGCAACCAATCTTGGTGAGCTAGGATCTGTCTTCCAAGGAGAATTGAAGAAAATCTCTCTGGAATGTAAGCAGTTAAATCTCAGTGTCTGGAATGCTTGAGATTTACAAGCTAGCTTTCCTCAGCCAGGTATTGTGCAGTTATTTAGAGCTCAAGTTTTAACACTTGATAGTTTAAATACTATATAAATTTTGGTTTTCTTTTGCAAATTTTTACAATTAAATTCTGGAGCTATATTTTGCATAAGGTGATGAATATAAACATGTAGTGTTAAAAAGCTTTTTCAGAAATTTTGCTGTGTGCATATAAATGTCATACCTGAAACCTCATGCAACTCCTTGAGTATTTTCCCATCTGAGTTTCTACTTTAAAGACAGTCCTAATCTTCAAAATTATTCTAACAGCACAGAGAATTTATCTTTTATTCCTGCTAATGAATTAAACTTCTTCCCTGTTTTAAGTAAACATGTGATTTGAATAACTGCTACCTTTTAAAACTCATGCAGTGATAGAAACCGTTGAATTTCTTTTTTTTGCTGTTATTAAATATTAGTTAAAAGAAGGATAATATTAGTTCTAAGTATGAATCTCAACCCTGATGATGTTTCCCTAATTTGGGGAAAATCATCTAACCTGTCACTTTCATTTTATACATAGGTTGAATGTTATGCAATTATTATGTTTTTTAAAAAGTTAGTATTGAGGAGTTAGATTGTGTAGGCTTATCAAGTATTTAAACTAGTCAGATACTGGTCGTTGAGTGCAGAGAAATACTGTTGTTATTACTTTATTGATTTAACATTAACTTACATTTTGCTTCAGCTTATTCAAAAAGAATATACATATTTTCTTCAAAAAGTAATTTGAAACACAGACAAGTGTATTTTAATAATTACTCGATTGATCATTTAGTAGTCTGATTATTACAGATGCTATGCACAGTCGTGTTTTAAAGTACTTGCAACAGAACTAAAAGTGAGACCATATTGTACCACATCATGTCTTTTAAAGGTCATGGAAATTGTCCAGTTGTCTTTTTTGTGTGTGTTATGGAGTACATTTACACCATTTTGCATAACTTTAATGACATACAAATTCTTACAGATGAACTATGAGGCAATGTGTAATTATTCCCCTAACATGGTAAATGTTTTTTGTGTAGTTGTTCAAAGAGATTGAACTGCACACTAAATGGCTGTTTTAAGAAAAATAACTTTGGTATGGAATCATAGACTTATTTTGGGTTGGAATGGTGCTGCAGGTCTCTTGTCCAGTCTTCTGCTTGAAGTAGGGCTTGTGCTGATTTTAGACTAATTTGCTTAGGGTTTTGTCCAGTCAGGTCTTGAAAACCTTAGGAAATTGAGATTCTGCAGTCTTCTGTGAGATTCCCCAGATGAGATTAGCTCATTTCTGTGTCACAGAGTATTTATCAACACTAATACAAAAGATAAGTAAATAGAACCTTGCTAATTAAATTTGAAGAGCCTGTGTTATGGAGCAGTTTCTGGGAAATGTGAGTTGTTATTGAAGATGGCTAAAGAGAATGGCTATTTAAACCACAGGAGCTTATATTTCAGTACCAAACCCCAGTCTGTTTACACTTGGTAGTATCTTTGGTAAACACAAAAGCTAGATGAAAGCCAATGCATCTGAAGGAAAAAGACAGAAATTGCAATTGAGAGTGGCTTTTATAGCCCACTTTGTTTGGGTTTGCTTGAACATTTAGTATTGTAAAGGTTAGTAATGAGTCACACCCAGACAGGTAGATCTGTTTCTTCTCATACAAACATGTTTTCCTCCCACGTGGTATATTGCTTGATTGAGATTGGATTGTGGTGTAATTGATAGAAAAGGCTTTTGTGAGGGTTTCCGACATCGATTTGAATAGTAGCTGTTAAAATCCAATAGATTCTTTTTTTTAATCCTTAACTTTTAATAGTTTGCTACTGTATATCATGACTATACAGTTTCTGATTTATTATTCTCTGTTTTTAGCACTAAACTGATTTTTTTGGGAGACAGCTGAAATTTTCTTTCAGAAGAGATTTCCTAAGTTAAAAGTACATTGAGGTTTGCTCAACTGTGTTAATCTGCTCTTGCTTTTCTGTTCACCGTTTCCATTATTACGTACTGGAATAGAACAACCCATGATATATTCTAACCCTTAAGCCTATTTGGCTATTAAAATGTCAGAAGAAATAAAAGATAAAGCATAAAAGAAAGGCAAAATACTGATTTTTCTCAAATACGTGTTCAGGAATTGTTTGACTATTCCTGTATTCTTTAATTAAATAATTAAAAGATCTTTAGTGGAGCTTGTCTGTATTTGGATTTACTTTTAAGCTTTTTTGGCATATATATTTATATATAAATGTGCATGTTCACATTTTAATTCAAACTTCGGTAAAGCTTTTAGGCACAATCTTCCTTTAATTTTCATTTCAAAGCCTCAACTAACCTAGTTTAGATCTAGAAGCTTTTCTAGTATGTTACTGTTGATAATAAATGTGAACTTTGTTTCAGTGTTTATATATTCATAGAAAGTAGTGCAGACATTTATCAGCAAAATTTTCTTTGATAGTATAGTCTATTGTGTTCAGTGAACAAGTAATAGATAAACAGGCAAAAGCACAGGGAAGGGTTAGTGATGTAGCTGTATTGACAGGCTTTTCTCTATAGACCTGTTTATATCTACACTTTGATGTTTGATATTGGCAAGTCAAAAATTATAAATGGTTTCCAAACTATAATATTTCTTAAACAAGTATTTTTTAGGAAAGAATATATTTTTTAAAAGACAATTGTTGCCCTTTTCTGTGAGTGCCATTATAAAGTAAGTGTCTCATGTAGGAAATAATTGTTGACTCTAGACACTTATAATGAAATGTAGAGTATTTAAGACTATTAGTAGTTAACTTGACTCCATCCCAGTGATCTAGCAGCTGATTTAGCTATTGTTTGGTGATCTTTATTTAAGTATCACGATACTGAGAAAACAGAAATAGAATGAAATTATATAAAGCATTAGTTGTATAGGGCTTAGTTGAAGACTTTAATAGCTAAAAAATTAAGATGTCTTGTCTTCATCAGGTCCCATGGATTTTAGCTGGCATTTGAGTCTAGTCATATGGACTCTTAGATGTTTCTGTATCTGTGAGTATAGGTTCTGCCATCTGAGGGTTAGTTCCAGTACCTTCTGGAACTTAACCTTCTTTTACCTGGTGTAACTCTGAGTATGTTAGTAATTCAATTAGCAAGAGTATGTAGCAAAGATTTTTTACATTTTTGCATTGTTTCTTTTTGAGATGTCCATTGTGTGATTTGCTGCAGGCTGTCATTTTTGTCTGCCATCCAATGTATGTTGGCAAGCGGGTTGTGTACTAGTCTTTGTGTCTGGTCACAGAAAAAAATTCATGGATCTCAGCCAGACCATTTTGTTATTCCTTTAGAATTAAAAGCAT
>VYZX01009960.1:0-41652 GCA_013401335.1 Brachypteracias leptosomus | reverse complement strand
AACCTTAAACCACAACAGATGGGGAAGAAAAAAGGTTTGTGTTCCTCCTCATGTCCTTTCTCAGGCTCACACTCTTATTAAGATATCTGACTGGAAGTGCGGGGCAGGCAAGACACGCTGCCTTTCCTCTGTCACAGGAGCTACGGGGATCCACGGCCTCCAGTACAAACCTGAAGGAAGCTGACACTTTGTGCTGCTCTTCAGTGGGGACTATGTGTTGCCCAAAAGACTGCCAGATCAGTGCTTGTCATCGTTAGCGTGTCTGGCATAACAAGTCAATTGCATTTGGTATTTCTGAACTGGGTAAAAAGCCACTGGACTTCGCATGCTGAGAATCCAGTGGGAAGCTGTGAACCAGGTTTCAACTTTATTTTTTTATTAGTAGCCTAAATGTTAGCATGTTCCTTAGTTACTTGGTAGCTTTTAAAATATGTCTTCTTTTTACTGCAGGTAATTTTTACCACTCTCATGACAGTTCTGTTTGTTCAGAGGTTTTTAAACTGATGAGTTTATATTCCAAGCAGCCAGAAACCCTCTCTTCTTTTGTTAAAGTCTTCTCCTTAGGAAATGGCTGCTTCTCAAGTAGATGAACATAGGAAAGAGGGAGCAATTGTGCCGTCACTCTTCATCTTGGATAAAGGTTCATTGTCTTTGCTCTTCATAGACTCCCAGAATCAAGGGTTTCCTTAGCTTGCAAAAGCTCATTAGGATTATCAACACAAACTGACTTCCAGCTCATCCATGCACCAGATCCTTTGCAACTTCTGTCAGTAGGGCCAATGCTGAAAAATGCCTGGGATAAGAAGGGCCGAGAGGAAAACATACCTGGCTTGGTGGTTCAGTCTTCAACAAAATATGCTGAGAGGTGAAACAATAATCAAGTCTCTGCAATGTTTTACAAGAGAACAAGTCTCTCTCTTGTACTCATGAATGTCAGTTGAAATGACCTTTTAGAAGTGGCAATATGTCATGGTTCAGAGAAAAAGAGGAAAATGTATTCTTTCGGATTGAGAATGTCATCAAAATGTTAGTAGGAATCTTTGGATTTGAGAAAAAATGTTATCTTTGCCACTTTACTTCAAACGATGAAGGTGGGAAAGTAATGCATGATATAAGGCCTTGTGATTTGAAACAGAAGAAAAAAACAGCTCAGGAGTTTGCAGTGGGTTGTGGTTTGATCGATCACTTTTTCTCCATAGCACACATTAATGACTGTACTATTCCCATAAATTCTTTGTTTGACCTTTCTGTCAAGGTACGTATGACAAAATGACAAGTGCATTTCTCAGAGCTTTTGGACCAAGAACAGATTGTGTATTACCCCTTGAGAGCCTGGGCTAGCATTGCTCCAAATGTTTTTTCTTTCATGTGGTAGCCCAAATCCTTTATTCTCTAGCACTTCAGGATCTATGTTTAATATTGATCCAACGGGTGTTTTTTGATAAATATTTATATAGCATATAAATGCTCAGGTATTTCCTTTCTTGATTACATTATCCCATGAGTTCATGAATCTTTCTAAGTTAATTCTAAGCTTTATGAAGGAATTCCCTTGGTAGATGGAGAAAAGGTTCATCCTACATTCTGTGTTCAAGATAAATTTATTTGAAACTACTGTAATAGTTGTTCTTATGTTTTGTGCTAAAAGGCAACTTAAAATCAGTTTTAGTCATTTTCTTCCAAAGAAAAGATGTCTGTGAGCCCAAAGCTTTCACAAATCATGGTGTGCCTGATGGAAATGAAGACAGGTTGAAAAATGATGGCACTGTTGCAGTTGTAAACTGTTGTTGCAAACATCAGTTCTTATCCAAATGGATCAGTTGATTGAAATATTTTTCATGCTTGCTGGATGAGGTTTTAGAGCAGTCTGTGGTATGAATGCTGCAGGCTCATGACTAGTTGGCCATAGCCATACATGTGTATCCACATTGAAATGCTGGCCAATGCACCCTAATCACACAGCAAATGCTTCTGAGCAGGGAGACTTGGAGCTTGGAAGAGCAGTGACTAAGCAAACCAGGGCAGAATGTGGGTTGTTGCTCACCAGCCCAGGAGGGAGATGGCTACCCAACCCAGAAGTCTGCTTGCTGGGTGCCTTTCCTGCATTTGTTGCTGTGCCACACTAATCTCCACACCATTTTCTTCTGCTAGGAAAAAAAATAAACAAAAAAAGGCTGGAAAGTTTGCTGTGAGCCTTTGATTTACTGATGATTAAAAAGCAGCTAATTTAGATTTTTCAGATATGAAGATACACTGGCCACATTGGAAGTTTACAGATGGTGACTCATCACATGTGGTAACAGGGTGATTTTTGGTATCTTTCTTTGGTGGTATAAATGGTACTATATAAAGTAGTGTAGGTAATGATACACAGAGTGAATTTTTCATGAGGAACTTCAAATAAAAGAGGGACAGATCTTCAGATGGATCTGTAGTCATATCTGGCAATAGTGTTGTTAGTCTACATGAGCTCAGAGCTTCATTCTGAACTTTGTTGAGAAAAAACATCAGTGCCAAGAGCATTAAATATTAACCTTAAAAAGACTTCAGAAAAGTGATGTGTTGCCAGCTGATGCCTTTAATAGATCTGTCAGGGGGACACTGGACCAAAAGTGGTAACTGATCTTTTTAGGGTCTTAGTAACACTACTTTGATCTGTTCTCTTCAGTGGGGAAAATAGTATTTTCAAGGATAAACTTGAGCACTACAGTAATAAGAACAAAGTAATGTACACAAATGCTAGAGATTTCATGTTGGAATGAAAATGAAATCACAGAACTTTCAGCTGGAAATTAAACACACAATGGTAGTGGTTTCTAAAGTCATCACTTCAGTTTTGGTTTTGCTGATACCTAATTTCAAGAAATTGAAGAAGCAAGAAATTCAGGCAGGAAGTCAAAAGGAATTTTCTTACCTAGTGAACTCTGTTCAGAATGTGCCCCATATGTTAAAAAGTGGCAGAAAACCATTTGTTGTTATCTAAAATTGTTGTTATCTTGCTGGCAAGTCTTAAAACCTCTAAGCAGCCTAAGAGCTGTTTTATATTTACGTTTTACTTTCAGATATACATAGTAAATTGTGCACAAGATAAAAGATGGAAGTTGTATACAAATTCAAATTATGCAGTGTAGTTTTAAGGAGCGTGAATTCAGATTTTACTGCTGATGTCCGAATATGTTGGCATTCAAGGCACATCCATATTTGCAGTGCTAGTCAGCAATCTAATACTTTAAAGCACTAAAAATACATGATGCAATAAAGATGATATTTGAAAAGAGCAGGTTTGTTTCACTAAATGACAAAACTGACACCTGGAAGCTAAATGTATCTCTGCTTTGACTTCTGATTTCTGCTAAATAAAGACCCAGTTCCTGTTCAGTGTTACCATTGGGTGAACAATAACCAAGAAATAAACAATTGCTGCATATAATGAGCAGAAAGTAACTGATTTTTTTCCTAAAAGGAAAGCAGGCACTTCCAAGATGGACAACGTCTGTAAATGACTCCAAGGATAAATCACTGCTGCAGCACATACAATGGGAATGAATTGGGGCAATGAAGAGAGTGAGAAAATGGAATCCTTGCAGTATAAGTCAATGTCTTGGGACATTTCTGCTGTCTATCGAACTTTAGTGCTCAAATACAACACATTTTTGCATAGATAACTTAAAGAAGGTGGAGAACAGGAGAATCAATTGATATTAGGGACAGGGAATATTTTTAAAAAGAAAGAAGCTTCAGTTTACATTACTGTCTCCAAGAATAATAAAAGCAAGACTGTTGTGGAACAAAATGTGGTGGGTTTAACTTCTGGTTTGGGTTACTAAACACTGTAGGGCATTGATAAAAATTTTACAAATGCAAAAATAGGTGAGTGCATTATTCATAGCAACCCCTTTAAGAGCAGACACGGGGTATCCTGAAAGACAGTGACTGACAGCTTCTAGCACAAACATCCTTTCAGATGTCACCTACCAAGACCCCTAAAATCAAGAGACTGACTTAAACAGAATATGATTTTTAAAATTAATCATTCAAAGACATTTTTATTTGCCTTATGATATCTAAGCCTTTTTTTTTTGTTTTGATTCCAAGTTTTTCTATACAATCATGAGGGCTAGAATCCTCCTTTCTTTAAATTAAGATTGAAATTTCCATGTAAGTAATTGGTTCCTGGGACTGAAGCTTTATGAAAATTGTTAACTTTCAGAAGGCTTGAAATAAGCTCTCAAGAGCTGATAACACTGAGGTTTATAAGTGTAAGTGCCATTAATTGCTTGGGACTCACTTAGTGATGGAATATTAGGAGCATGGAAACATGCTCCTTACAAGTCAAATTCAGTCAAGAAGAGTTCAGATGGGAGAGAGTAATAATAATGGTAATGACATAAATATGATATTAAATATCAAGGAGAAGGTGACAGTGATGCTGAGGATAATTATTTCACAGTGTGAATTAAATTGATGGTTTGACTGTGTTGATAATTACTTGCAACAATCTCCAAACTATATTTTGTTGACAGAGACCTTCATAATTTGGTCTCCTAGGATGATGGGTCCATTCAGAAGTGAGTCTGATTTAAGGATGAGGTGCCAGAAAGAGGTATTTTCTGATTGCTGTTGCTATTAAATTGTCTTTTGAACATGTAAATTTTATGGACATTTCTATTAAAAAAAAAATTCAAGTCTTCCTTGAAGCAAACTCCTGAAAATTGTTTGATTCTTATTGTCAGGAAAGCATTCAGCATCTTCAGTAAATGGATTTTCAGGGGGGTTTTTTGCTAAAATATAAAATAATCAGCAAAAATGATATTTTTTTCCTATAAAATTGTGAAAAATAAAATCACAGGCTCTCCTTTAGGACAAATTCAGACTTAAAAAACTTTCTCCATTTCCTCAAATAGAGTGTATCAAAACCTAGTCCAACTTAGATTTCCAACATCAGGTTCTGGCCTCACTTCAAATATCATAAAGCTACAGGCTATGTTGTTATTTTGGTTACGTGTTGACTCTAGGGGAGTTTCTCCACTTGCGGTACCTGATCAAAATTACTCTATACATCACACTTAATTTGTTCGCTTTGATGCTGTCTCTGGTGAGAGTCCTGGAGACCTTTGAGTTTCAGAGGTCATGTAGGTACCCAACATGCAACCCAGCTGTGGGCAAAGACAGACGATCCCAGTTGTGGTGACCGTGCAGAGGACACATAGGCATATGAACCAGAAGAGAGATGGGTGTCCCAGCTGCACCATCAAAAGGTCACAATGTCAAGACTTACTGTGGTGTCTGTGTAACTCTGAAGATGTAAGCCAAAAGCTTCCTGACAAGAAATGAGAGCACTGTGTCAGATGTGCTTGGTAAGAAACTGTGGTAGGAAGCACATCTTACCCTGGACACGTGCCTCTAAACAGGAAAGGTGATGGAAGTGCCAAGGAAGAGGATGAAAACTGCACCAGGGATGAGTGTGATTCCAGCCATGCTGTGGTGGTCAAGGTAGCTGGCTGTCTCATCATGTTAAGGCCAATGAAACATTTCACATTTAGGAGGAAAAAAGTTAGCTTAGCAAGTCTTGCTTTTCAAACTTTTGAACAGATTGTTTATGCTTATCCTTGGCCTTTAAGATTTTAGAAACAAGAGTGCCTACTCTTCTACATATTATTTGTATTCTTCATTGGGAAAAGGAAAACATTTCTTGATTTTTAGCTCATCATTTCTTATGTTTGCATGAGCCAATTATTTGGAAATGACATTGAGGTAAGCCAAAATAAAGAAACTCTTCTCTTGGCACTTGCAGAAAAGACTAGCCCTGTCAAGAGCTGGTTTACTGCTTCAACAACGTCTGAGTTTTGGTGCTCAGAAAGCGACTTCCTTAATTTCATCCACTTGACTTCAAAATAGCAGCAAGCGTGTACTTGTTTAAGAACTACTTTAATTAAATTTGATTGTTTACACAGATAATACTTAGGGCTAAATATAACTTGTGATAATTTCAAATTTAATTGTAAACAGGTTAATTGAGAATAGGAAAATGTTGAATTTTCTAAATGAAATTAGAACAAAAGTGAGGTTTTTTCTTACATGTTTTTAAATCAATCTTGCTACCATCCAGGTGATAAGTAGTTTGTACAAAATATAGTATTTTTACAGTGAAGTGGGCAGTAAAAGCTATGCCCAAACATCTCACCTTAAAAGCTAGATATTTTCTTCTCCTCTTGAAAAGAGAGGCATTACTGCAAGCAAGGTTTGTGGATCTGGGTGTAAAAAGGTATCAGCAGTGTACCTGGAGTGGTACAAGACTCTCTGGGATGCTTCTTTGGCTCTAAGAAAAGCTAAAAAATGTTCTTTTCTCTTTTCCCAACTCTTTTAAGGTTGAAAACATCATGGTAGATGATTAGTTTTTGGAAGGTGAACAGTCTGGGTAACCCTGAGGTTGGCCCAGCACAGTATGCTTCCACAGTGCAAAGCGTTTGCCTTGTACAAGGAAGATTTGCTGTAGACCAGAACAGGGAAGATGAACGGGGTGGAGGCAGACAAGAAAACAACAGGCTAAACCAGCATCTTTCTTTGACAGCAGGACGAAGCCCTGAGGAGCAGCTCTGGCAGCAGCTGCTGGTTAAGAGCCCAAGGAGAGGACCAACAGCAGCAGCCCCATCTTCTGTGGGCTGTGGGTGACATCAGGTAGCAACAGGGCAGCTGCAGAAGTAAAACCAAAGACAAATGAAAGGTGGTGAAAAGTAGGCAGCATCCCAGAAATATCAGGGTGCTGGTGTGGCGCGGATGGAATGAGCACGTGGCCATGGCCAGCACTAAAGACAAGAACAACACCAAGTCCCAGGGCAATCTCCCCACTCTCCAAAAATTAATTTGGAAAAACTGCAGAAACAAATTCCTCACTGTCAGCTCAAGCTTAGTAGAGCCAAGGAAAGGGCTAAGGGACCAGCATATTGGAAGTGCTACGCCCACATCTGTTATTACATCTGAGGACACTTTGATATCCAGGGAAGGAAAGAGGATCTGTGGCAACTCTGTAGCATGTGCCAAGCCTCACAGGTCTGCCAGGGCCACCATGCCAGGCATTATGGACACACCTTAGATTAAGCTAAGCATTAACCAGCTTTGGCTGTGGTAAGTCAGTAGGTGGTAGCACACAAATCAAGCCAATAAAAGTTGTTAGAAGAAAATATTCAACAATTTGCATCAAGTGGGGAGAGGTCTGCAGGGAGGAAGTGTTTGGAGGAGGCGTGGTGCAATCGGTCTGTAGGTATTTGTGTACGATGCTAGCTGCAGTTGAAGTGCTGTATTTGTTTTCTTACTAGGAAACCAGCTCAGCTTTACAAGCTCAGAGCTTTTTCTGTTATTTCCCCAGTGTGCAGTACAGGACATAGCAATCACCTCTGTACCTTCCTCGTGCAAGTTGCTGCAAACATCCCACTACGTTTCTTCTGTACTTTTCAAGGTAGTGCTAGTAATTTCTTCAGTGGGAACAGACCTCACCTCTATTACAGTGAGATGAAGAGACTTCCTTTATGAATGTTTTTGCTAGTCCAGTTTTGGGGAGCACCCAGGCTTAAAATGAGGTAAAAGCTTTAATGAGGACTAGAGCCGTCTGGCCAATTTTAAGAGGTTTTCAAAGCTTTAATCCTTCAGCTAGAGACTTAAAGCATACTTCTGTCATACTCTATAAGCTGTGAAGTGAGTGAGCTTTGCTGGGTGGGGAAGGAGCAAAGACAACTGAAGCTCCCATCACTCTGATCTGGCTTCACACAACCAAGCAAATCAAGACTGGTATGGCTGTGTGCCTGCTGATTAATGCCTTACCCTTTCCAGGTGCTGGGGACTCAGCAAATATGAAGCCTGTTGCAGCCCCTTTACTTACCCCAGTGGCTCCACTGAAGTTACCTGCACGCCTAATGGTGGTGGTGCCAACAGTCATTGTAGAATTTATTGAAAGAAATGTGCTAACTAGATTGGGGTGAATTTCAAACCACTAGTTGTCTAAGTAAAGCACTTTTTTTCCCCCAAATTTACTTATTTGCAGAATAACAGAACTGTTTTTCCAGAAACCTTGACCATAGTGGTGTACATCTCCTTTCCCTGTGAGTTTATTTACACACACTCTGTGCTGCCTATGTCCTGTTTTCTTTCTGTTTTAGCTCTGCTACTGCTGTTTCATTTAAAACTCCTTTTGCTGAACCCAGAGAAGGGAAGCCTGCTGCCAACAGTGCCATAAAGCTGAGACAAACAACTCTTAAATGGACAGAGTAAGGAAGCTGGGAAAACGGGGGGAAAAAAATGTTTCCTATTGATCTTTCACTGCAATTTTTTAGGACAGTCATATTAATAATAAGCCCCACATATGAAATTGATGGAGTTCTTTTAATTACACAGGATGTGCATAGCTCCATGCAATATTGAAGAGACTCTCCAAGGCCTTAGAAATTTTCATGGTCCAGCCACCAAAAGGCTACATGGATCAACAGCAAAAGGCAACTCCGCAAGTTGCACGGGAGAGCCAACTTAGGAGAGCTGTGAAGACAAAGACAACAGATACAGAAGGAACAAGTAACTTAGTTGTTCAAGAACGGAAAAAACTTGGATCCCTGAAGTTTCTATTAGTTCATTTATGAACATTGGGAAGGAGCAAAGAAGGAAGGTACAGTAACTTATCAAAGTGAGGGATTGCGCTGAAAAAACATTAAAGAGGGAATGAAAGAATAAGGCAAATGGAGATTAACATCACTGACAGAGGAGGTAAGGTAAGGCAGTTCATTAATGGGGGTAAATGAGTCCATGTAAGTTCTGCCCTGATGCAGTTAAAATGCTTTTGTGGAATTTCTCATTTTTGTTGAGCTTTCTCTGAAGAACAGTGCCTGGCTGCTTCTCCAAGGAACTGGAATGAAGGCTGGATCGGCATCTTGCAGGGCTTTTGAGTCAAGGACAAGCAGTTTAAACTGGGTGTGTGTGAAGAAAGTTGCAGAATCAGGCCTGAAAAGAAGGCAGAAATATGAATGATGAAAATGAGGGTTTAAGAGTGCCTTTTTTAATGAAACAAGGTGCTCAGTGTTTCCTTCAGCTGGTCAATACTTTCCCCTTTTAACTCTTGTTTTCTCTATTATTCTATAATCAACAGAATGGAAGGAAAAAAAAAGACAAGAAAGGAGAAAAAGGAAAAAGGGGAGAGAGGAGGAATAAAATTGCAAATGACCTCTTCAACCTTAATTTTCAGTACTGTCCAAATTATAAAAATAATATGTTTTCCCTAATAATATTTTTCAAAATATTTTTCCTATTTTTTGCATGGAAAAAATTTTAGCTTTCATACAATATTGAGTACCTTTGCAAGGAAGGGCATTTTCTTCTCTCCCCATTACCTTTGTAAAAATAGTACAAACAATTAAATAATAGAACAAACAATTAAATATTTCTGCTTTTAGAGTCATTGCTATTTCATCCTAATAATGTCTTTGTAATGGAGAATGCAATCTGCCTTGCCATCGGATCCTGCAGTGAACTGTAGCTTGTCCAGTCTGCTTTCTGGAAGTTAAAAATTAATAATTATCTTGGCAGAAAAGAAAAAAAACCCAAACAATAAACCAAAACCCAACAACAACCCACAAAAAGATTCCAAGGCATCTCAAGTCTATTTTTTCTCAGTGGATCTTCTGCTCAGGGTTTGTAAAGTCTTTATCTATACTATTGGGAAAAAGTGGGCTTGGAATTGACTGTGAACATGGGGTACTCTGGCTCCCATTTACCAGTAACAGCCTTACAGCTGTAGAAGTGTAATTGTGGATCATCTGAGGCCTGAGCAGCATGGAACTATATTGCTGGACAAATATCTGCAGAACCCTCTGTGCTCAAAAAAATGCAGTCCAGACATGCCTGCACTTTTTGTATCTTAACTGTCTGGCTGTACACCCTTCACAGTGGGGATTATGGACAGCCTCCAGGCTGATGGTGTAGACAAACCCAGGCTAGGGGGGACAAACATCTCAGATGGGATAGCCTGTGTGCTAATCCATGCTCTTCAATGCATGGCAGTGGCTGGTTGATGACTTGCAAGAGGAAGTGTTGCCCTGTGAAGCAGAGGCAATGCATGGGCTGCAGAGTCAATAAAATCTGAAGCGTAGTCTTTTCCTCTTGTTTCCTGAGAGTGAAGCATAGCTGTGACAGAGTGACTTATCTGTTCCAAGATCTATTGCCTTGTACTTTTTCATGTTCAGCCCTTGGTGTCACTGGGTTTGCTGTATTAGCCTACTGCTCTAATAGCACTGTAAATGTTCTTTCCTCTTCCTCTGTTATTTTCACACCCTCCTTCAGTGAAACAATTTCTTAGAGTAAAGTTTTGATAACTAATAAGCCATCTTTTTTTTTTTTCCTCTTCTTTCTTTTTTTTTTTTTCCCCCTGGGTTTTTTTTCCTAAATCCTAGGACTTTGTATTTTAAGAATCTTTGGGGGATCATTCCTGGTACTGTCTCCTGACCATCAGGATTTTATTGTAGAATCATAGAGATGTGAGATTGGATGTGACCTTTCCTCCTGCATTAGTCCCTTAGGTTCCAGTATTAATTAATAGAGTTACACATCTATGGTGTCCATCTTGATGTCTACTTGCAGTAGTTGTAGTTTAGAGAAGGATCAAATAATATTTTTCTTTCAAGGAAGGAGCATATAGATTTCCCACATATATTTTTGGAAAGATTGAAAATATATTAAACATGCAGCACATATTTTTATATTTTTTCATCCATCAATTTTATTCTTATTCAGTGTGAAAACTGTCAGGCTGATACTTAGATTAATCTTCCAGACTGCACACATCACCTGTAAATCACTCTGCTTCAATAGGGAAACCATTGGCTTATGGAGCACTGGTGAGTATTTTTTATGGGCCGCCTTTTCCCCAGATGTAATAATCTGCCTGTCTCATCAGAGACACACTGGCATAACTGACATACACTGAAGTGGCTGATCAAGAAAGACCTGCTATGAGGCAGGGAGAAGACGGGAGCGCGCACCCTCTCTGCCAACTGATGCAGGATGAGCAGGTCTCTCTTCCTGTTGCAATGCCTTATTATGTATAAAAGATCAAGCAAAGAGAAATGATATTTCACGAACCACATGAAACGAGGGAGAGTCACAAGTTGGTGACAAACAGCAAGATTTGCAGCTGTTTACTTTCAAAACACATTACAGAATGAATTAATTGATCCTTTTGTTTTGAAAAGATACTGTGCAACCTATATAACTTTGACCCTGAAAGCTTGAGCACTGTGTAGAGGAAAAACATCAGCCTGTTTAATTCATCCTTTAGAAAAAAGGAGTTGTTCCCATATCTTAACTTCATGTGTTTTTTCTTTTAATTCCTCTGAAAAGCTATTCCACAGTCTCACGACTTTCAACAGATGCTCACTCTAAGTGTCTGTTTCTTTCTTATTAGAAAACATACTTCACTCAAGTAGCCCATATATAATTTCATTCTCAGTGTTTACAGCCTGTAGAGGTTTATATACCCTTTATATTCATGCTCCTGCAACCACTTTCCAGTAAAATACTCCAATTTCCATATCTGGCTCTGTCAATCTTCTCCAAGACCATTTCCATGAGGTTTGAGCTATTCCTTTGGCATGGGAAAACACTCTCTGTGGTCTCTCATGTGTTTGCTGTAGGATGTATTTGAGTCTCAGATTTCATATGTATTAAACATCATCACAAATATAGAATAGTTGATGTATAGGCATTTAATGGTGGAGGTCTGTGGAGGGACTATCCACAAAAGCCAACTAGGCCAATTTCTGATCTAACTATTCAAGCCACATGGCAAAGCCAAGACCCCAATGCATTGTTGTAAGTGGGGAACCTCTTCGTGTGCAGGCATATCCTACAATGAGTAGTTCAAAGTTAAACTTTACTTGTCCGTTTTTGTTCTACTGATTTAGGATTAAGTGTTTGTGCAGAATTAGTGAAAATGCTCAAAATGTTAGATTCACATATTAGTAATGTTTGGGGCTAAAAGTAACTAGACAAAATAACAAATAGCAAAGATTGTGAAGAAAGAGATGTTGAATCAGCATGAGAACAAGTGTAGGTATTCATTTCTATGTGGAAACTTAGATGTCATGAAGAAAGCCTTGATAGGATGTCACCAGAGGTGGGTGTGTCTACCACTGCTCAGCCAGAAGATATTTGCTGGTTCCTGAGCTCCATTAGATGCTGCAAACCCCCAGCTGGTCCTCTAACACATGGTGTGAATATCTAGTAACGGCAAAAGCATTCTCCAACCACACACTTCCCCTCCTTTGGAAGGTTTTGTTTTTTTCCTTACTCAGAAAGATAAGAAAACCTTTCTGCTAATATTTCCTCTTAGGCAATAACCTCAGTTCACATATTGTTAAAAACAGCTAAATAACCACAGCCCTGTCTCCCTGCCTGTGATGTGAAGACAAAGAATTCTTAAGGTGAAAAGTAGTGAAAAGGTCAGAGCAGAAACTAACTCGGATACTGTTAGGGTTTTTTTTCTGGTTAGACAGAGCCTACATCAAAGAGGACCTTAAATTAGAATTAGAGTTCATTTGCATATCTCCCTGACAGGGGAGTGAATGGATGAGAGGAGAAAGGAGGAGAGGGAGAAGGTCTTCAGTGACAGGAAGGGGACAGAAGGCAGAGGATGAGTTTGAATTCAGAAATGGGAAAGGGGAGCACAAAGGAAAAGGGAAAACAGAATGTTTCTGCCACTATGCACCTGTTCTTGTTAAATATGTGAGAGGATTTTGCAGGGAAGAGTCACCTCCACGCACCACTGTGAGATTTTACAACAAAAGTAGGTAGATGTTGGGGGCTTTGAATGCACAATCGTCCCTGTGCAAGGGGAAAACGTGTTTTTTTCACAGGTCTGGGTGTGGACTGGGGATTCTCTGTGTAACAAATATTCACATAATGCTCCATAATGCAGAATTATCAGGGAGACTCTGGAGTCTAGAGAAACATGTGGCTGACATAGGAGTGGATGGAATTTCCATGAAGTTGTAGAAACACCTTCAGGGATGGGGTGAAGGAAATGCATAACAGAAACAAGAGATGATCCTCTAGACTTCACGTCATTTGAGAATGGAAGCAAGGTTTTTCATTAAACACCTACTCAGCATAGGAAGCATGGGGTTTGATTACTCCTGATCTTATCAAGAAGGATTTTTCATTCAGTGAGGTTGTTTTAGATGGTCATGGTGAGCTAGAGGTCTCACAACTGAGTTTATTGCTGAGCTCTGGGAGGGCAGGTAATGGGACAGGGCTCGGAGAAGTAAGTCAGGTCCGGTCTATGGGGGGTGGGCTCATACATCTGCACATGCATACATGTGCACACGCACAACCACAAAAAGCAATGAGACTTAGCTGAGGGCAATGCAAGAACATGCAAAGGCTCCAAGGGAGTGGGGGTGAAGTTCAGTCAGGCTGAGTTTGCCGGGGTAGAGTGTGCGCTTAGAGCATACATGCTGCCATCATGAATATTTATTGAATCAACCCCCTCATACCTAGGCGTGCTGGCAATCATCCTCTCTAGATCCACAATTTACACCCTCCTACCACTGACTGCACATAAGCTGAGACCCCATTTGGCAAATTTCTTTTGAAATTTTGATTTATATGCTCCTAAAAAAATCTTTATTACACTTCTCCTTTCCAGACAATTTACTTTGTTCAATATGTTTGGTTGTTGGGTGATTTTTTTTAAGTTTAATTCCTACGTTCTATTTTTCAGTATTTATTATGCCACATTCCCATGGGGCTGTGACTGGCAGGTGGGTCACAATATACATAACTGATAGGCCCATCTGTCTTCCTTTCAATGCATGCTCCCCCCTTCTTTCTCTTTCTTTCTCCCTCTCTCTTTCTTTTTTTCTTTCTTTGCATGTGTCATAAACTGTCAGCTATAGGCACAGTCCTGCATGAGGACTAAGAGACAGGTAGCAGCAGCCAGAGAGAAGGCTATCAGTATAGAAAGGGGATTTAGTCACTTCATGGTAGGTTATGAAAGCAAAGGGTTTCATAATAGCTTGCATTATTTCTCCTCATATTTACTATTTTTATCCTCCATAACACATGGAATCAAATAGGAACAGAATGGTGCTTTTGAGAAAAATGCGAGAAACATCTTCATTTTCTGTTCCTTTTTCATTCTTTGTCTTAGCTCCTTATCCTCCAGCATAAGAGTTCCCTCTTTTCTTAGGCTTCCCAATACCCAAGGATTCCAGTGCTGGGGAAAAAAAAAAAGAGATGCTAATACACTCTGAAAAAACAATCAGCCTCTGAAAAACAGTCCGCCTGGCTTCTGTTCTCAGTAATGCTTCCCACCTGAGATTTTGGTAGCTCTCAGCTTGGTTATGTGCCTGGTTTTCAATTTTAGTAAAAGAAAAGTGAAAGTTCAAAGTGCTGCAGCAGCTGTTCATGGTGGAATGCAAGTGAGAGCTTGCAGGGACCAGGGGCCAGCAGGGTACTGAGGGGCCGGATCCTGCAGTCTGCCAAGTACATGCGTGCACTGGCTGACACTGTGGCCGAGCAGTGTGGCAGGCCATCAAGCTCCTGGGTTGAAAAAGTAGCAAACTAGCCCATCCTTCCAGGCCAGATGCTTGTGGGGTGTGTGACGGCAGGGTGACGAGGAAATCTGCATCAGCATGAGAAACCAAGGGATGACAGGTGGGAATCTGGCCTCTGAGTCTCTGTGCCTCCATTCAGCACTCCTTGAAGGCACTGGCTCAAAGGGATGATGGCCAAACCCTGCAAGCAACATCAGGGCTGTAGACAACACTTACCAACATCAGCTTAATGGCAGTCTGCCATTTCTTACACTCTCCTTTTTTTGCTATATATTATGCTTTGGGACACATTCCACCTTTGGGTTTTTGCTGTTGCTTTTAACTTGCATCATTTATTACTGTTTTATTCAACAGCCCCCAAACACTAAAAATGGGAAGATTCATCCCACATTTTTTCAGCTTATACTAAAAAAAAAAAACCCCAATGAAAAAATCCAGCGGCCTGTCTTTAACCTTTGGTAACCCTGACATTCTTTGCACTAAAGTGTCTGATATTAAAGCAGATTGCTTTCATGCCTACATAAGTAATATCATATGCTTCACATCAGCCTATGCTCAGGCTAGCTGAATTCCCACTGTATTATTGCCTGTGAACGTACACTGTGTGCATACTAATAATGGCCTATCTGAACCAGCTTGCCTCTCAACTTTTTGAAAAGGAGGTTTATAGGTTTGTTGGATGGTTATGGCATAGGAATAGTTTAATAGTTTAATGAATGATGATAATGCTTGTGTCTATTAGTGCTTGGCAAGTCACGCCAGCGAGGTGAGCTGAGAAGAGAAACATCCTTAAAAGCCTGCTAGAATTACTGAAGAAACTGTGTCCTCCCTTCCCCCACGACTGCTAAGATAATGTCTGATCTTGGTGTAGTTGAAGAGGCATTTAAGAGGACTTTAAAATTTTGTTTTGTAAGCAATGTGTTTGGACTGATCTATCTTTCTTTCTTTCTTTTTCTTTCTTTCTTTCCTTCTTTCCTTCTTTCTTTCTGTCCTCTTTTCTTTCTTTCTTTCCTTCTTTCCTTCTTTCTTTCTCCTTTCTTTCTTTCTCTCTTTCTTTCTCTTTCTCTCTTTCTTGCTTTCTCTTTTTATCTTTAGGCAACAGATGCTAAAGGGAAATCCATCAGAAAGGAGAACTTCAATACTGATATGATTTATTGGGATTGTCAGATAGTCTTGTATTTGTGTGAGATATTTTTTTCAATCCTACTGTCATTTCCTCTCAGCTCTTCATCCTGCCTCAAATGCTTCTCTGTGAGATCTTCGTTTGCTTCTGTCTTGCTCTGATACACCCATTCCAGTGTTAGATTCTGCTTTGTTTCACAGGAGACACAGCCCAGGTTTCTGCACTGTGGAGCAATAGCCTAGTACATAAAACCAGAAACTGACCCTATGCCTACCCTCCAAAAGTCTCTGTGTGCTGATTATAATCTTACAACCCACCTTTTGGGAAGCTTGGAGCTTGATGATGATTTTGTTGTTGTTCCAGTATCTAAAACCAAGTGATTTTCTCACATTAGAGGTGCACTATCAAGTAAAATGAGGCCCTCTCTCCCACCCAGCACATCAGAAATTCACCTGTGTATAAGATGGTATTTGAAGATGCCTCCCCCTTCTTTCTATATACAGGGCTTGTATTAAATTCCGTAGCTCATTACTAATTTGACAGGCTTCATCTAGGCTACATCCATACATATATATATGTGAGTGCTTGATGTACAAAAGATACACATATATCCTCATAAAAATCTTTCCTGCTGAAGGTACAAGTTCCCTTGTTTAGAACTAGGGAGGTATAAGGGATTGGACCAAATGTCCACTCTCTTAGGCAATAGCCAGTAATAGCTTTTCTGGGAAAAGCTGAGCAAGTAGGACAATTACAGAATAATCTTTTTACTGATGTTTTTCCCAGGTTCCAGCAACCTATGATTTGGAGGCTTCCTGTGCTTCTTTGACAAAAATCATTTTGTTCTGTAGCTACCAGTGGGCCTATTCTCCATACATGGTCAAATTCTTTTTTTTTAACCTGTTCATTTAGGGATAGTGTTAAGCCTACTTTGTTATCACAATAACTACATAGGGGCTAAAACAACCACTGAAGAAGTAAACATGATCCTAGTATCCTGTAGAGTAGCCTCTGACCACTCTCAGCATATGGATGTACTGACCAGAAGGGAATGTTTCCTATCTTGGTTCTGAGTGTAAACCACAGCTAAAATGCCTATATTATCAGCTCAAGTAAGAATCTTGATGTATTTTCTTCTCTTCTTTTCACTAGAGTGTCAAAGATGCAGTGCTAGAGGTAGAATATTAGCTTTGTTTGATGAATTTCAGGTCAAATATTGTTTGTCGTGGTGGCCTTTTAAGAATTGATAGACTTTGATGAGGGAGGGGGAAGAGATGGTAGATGAATGGACCATGAGATTGCTTTCTGATGTTGAAAAAGGAGAGAGTGTAATTTTTTTTTGTTTCCTCTACAAATGCTAACTGCTCTTCATTCTGTGCTGAAGTTTCTATTGTGTAAGTAATCATATGGGCATATTTAAGTACTTGGCTTTTTTAAGTTAAATCCCATTCAGACTGTTATGACTGTGTTTAATCTTTGAAAGACGGGTGGGGAAGGGGAAATCTGTTCCTCAGAAAAGAATCCTTTTTATATAGAAAACTATAGGGTTCTTATCTTTGATCTAAGTAAGCACAACTGTACCATGTCAGCAGTATATTAGTGCCAACGCATGTGTGTTGTACTTTTTAAATGTTGTTTCAACATGTGTCATTGGATCTGTGTTCCTACAGGCTCACAACAACCTGCACCCTGGTAACTACATGTTGATTGGAGCACCCTTATGAAAAAAAGATAAAAATGTTTGTGGTTAAGGTGATAACCCTTTTGTTTTCTCTGTAATCCATCACAGGGCTTGTCAGCCCTGACAGCTCAAGTGGATTTTTTTGAACACCTCTTTATCTGACAGCTTCATGCATCATAAAGCAGCAAATAGAATTAGATCAAAGTGTAAGAGTCACTGTAGGCTTGGTAAGGTATGCAATCCTGTTTGTATCTTTATCCAAGCTCTGACAGTTCATTTTAACTGGCAACAGGGGGAAAGAGGGAGAAGGAGGAAAGTTTCTTTTTCTTTTAAGAAGGTACAGTATTGCTGCATTTTTAAACATACACTGCTTTCACATATCATTTCCCCTTGACATCTGTGATTCCCTGTGTACTGTAACACATTATATATATTTTCAGAATGCTCAACAACAGCAGCCACATTCTCAAAGCAAAGGCTTAACCAGTGTATAAGGCCATGTACCCATATACTTTAATAATCCTGACTTTTGTTTAATATCAATGGCAAAGATTGACAGAGCTCACTTTAAACAATGGAATATTGTCCATCTGGTACATGCCTGATCCTATGAATTTCTGCGATGGATAACAGGTTTACCAGCAGTCTGCTCTAAACTCACAAGATATAGCCAGTGTTTATCTATTAAAGAAACAGCATAAGGGGAAGGGAAGGGAGGGGAAGGGAAGGGAAGGGAGGAGAAGAAAGGAAAGGAAAGGAAAGGAAAGGAAAGGAAAGGAAAGGAAAGGAAAGGAAAGGGAAGGGAAGGAAAGGAAAGGAAAGGAAAGGAAAGGAAAGGAAAGGAAAGGAAAGGAAAGGAAAGGAAAGGAAAGGAAAGGAAAGGAAAGGAAAGGAAAGGAAAGGAAAGGAAAGGAAAGGAAAGGAAAGGAAAGGAAAGGAAAGGAAAGGAAAGGAAAGGAAAGGAAAGGAAAGGAAAGGAAAGGAAAGGAAAGGAAAGGAAAGGAAAGGAAAGGAAAGGANAAGAGAAGAGAAGAGAAGAGAAGAGAAGAGAAGGGAAAAGGAAAAAAGGAAAAGGAAAAATCTGAAGGGAATAAACTGAAACCATGATTTGAAAAAAATGGTTATCTAAAGTTATCTACCTTTCCCTTTGTTGGTGCATCTTGTTTTTCAAGACTGTTGAACAAATGGTGACTCTTGATAAATAACATAGGCAAGCCCAAGGATTTATGCCAAAGCTTTTAGAGGTATCATATTCCTTGAGTGTTTGTAGTGGAAGAGATTAAGGGAGCTTCCAGATCTTTTTGCTCTCAAGCATATGGTGTATAAATATGAAATTAGGTAGCCTCCTTTGCCTCCATCTGAGATCTGCACCTGAATGCTATTTTTTTCTTTTATCATACCATTTGCTGAAATGCCACATTAACATGGAAACGATAAGCTGTGTTTGTTTGATGGAACATGGAAGCAATCTTCAAACCCAATGGTCCCATGAAGGAGAGGAGCAGGACCAGCCAGGTGCCCTCTTTGGCACAACAAAGGAAGATGTACCAGCTCTGTAATACATGCTTCTATTCAGAAGCTGCTCCTGGCCTCTCCTTCCTGCAGGTGTGACCTCTTACTTACTGCACCCTCAACGTGGTACACAAGATTTAGCAGTGACTTTGGTCTCCATTGGAGTAAGTATGAACAAGAGTCGTTCTGCACACCAATCCTTGGCAGTAATTATAAACATCAAGTGTTATCATTGCTAGAAGCAGACACTGTCTGCAAAAATAAGTTAACTTCAGAAAGTGCAGTTACTTAGAAGACACTGAGCTGAAAAGTAAAATCACTGGACAGAATTAGTTCTGTTCTAGCTCAAACCAGGACAGGAGCCATGCTTCCTTCTCTCCCAAAGTGCAGCAGCATATTTGGATCTGGATGCAAGGGGAGGCCAGCCATATGCCAGCACCTCCCTCCTTTCAGCAAGCTGCATCATCTCAGCACATCTCAGGTCATCCCAGCAAGCTCTATCAGATGTCTCAGTGCTGCGTCCCTCAGGCATCCAAGCTCTTCCTTCTGGCAAGAGCTGAAAGGAAACAGGGTCACCACCTGGCCTTCCTGAGACAAATGTTGTCATATGGCTGCCCCAAGGAGGAGTGAACTATTGTCAGTCTGTTTTTCCATTAGCTGTTGTTTCCTTAAACTGTTTTAGCAAACCTTTTAGAAGAAGTCTGAAATCCAGAAAAGTGGCAAAGCCTCTTTCAAAGAGGTGACTTCTCTGAACTAAAAAGAGTCCATGCATTGAATAAAATGTCCTCACATATTTGCCCACTATTGGAGCAATGATTTCTGTCAGTAGCTAGAGGCCAACAAGGCTTCCCTCATGACCAGTCCTAGATTGGTGTAAACAGGGAAGCATTTCTTTTGAGAACCCATAACTACTTCTGTCATATTGTGGGATACCACAGACATCTATTCTGTAGTGTCCTCACAGTTTTTCTGTGTGAAATGCTTTGCCTCTGCATCACGTGAGGGAGATCATTCATTTCAGAAATGCTCATGTAGGTGCCTGTGTCCTTCAGATATTGTACTGTGGCACAGGACAGAAATGGGATGGCATCTAGAACTTTCTGAGTGGTCCCTGACCAGGTAGCAATGGACCCTGGCTGTCTGCAATTCCTAACTGAATAGCAAGGATCTCAGAACATTGGCCAAACTTCCTCCTGCTGGTTCAGCAGAGTTACATCCATCTAGTCTGACAACAAGAGGCCCAACTACATTTTAAATTACCTTACATGAACTTGAAGTCTATCTCAAACAGCTGAGAACCACATACATTACAGCTACCACCATTGTTCCTTAGTGGAAGGAGTTACGCTCCTGCATAGGATTTTTCACTATTGGGGTGCAGCCAATTGAGATGACCTCATCAAGATGATGTGGCCAGCTGGAATGAGTGGCCACTCAGATCCACTGGACCAAGTGTCAGTCCACGATGTCACTTTTGCTTTAACATCTACAAGCAAGTTGTCTGAAAACTTGTGTGGCAGGTGTAGCCTCCCCGACAGACAAAACAGGGCAAAACTAGGGTGTGACAGAATCTCACAATGATTAACTGGTGTCTCAGGGTCTAGATCATTAGTCTGTTTTCTCTGGGCTTGCATCCTCAACTGATTAGAATGATCACAGTTGCACTCTCGACTAGGGTATAGATGGAACCCTGCCTAAGAACCAGTTGAATTGATTCTCCGCAGAGCAGTGGGCCTGTCAGTCGGACCCTCCCGTTGGATGGGCTGACCAATGACACTCCATGGATTGAGAGAGTCTCTGTGGATTGAGTGACCCTTACCTCACCTTAGGTGAGCACTCTTGTGTAGGAGGTTTACCCTTTATGAGTGAGTTCATGCCCATTTTGGTTCATATTTCTTTAAAGTTTAGCAACTAATTGTACAGTAGTTATATTCCCAACAGACATCTGAACTTGTATTTAGTCAGAAGGAGTGCTTGGTAACTTTGGTTGCAATAAGCCCCTATTTTGATAGCTGGTGTTGTCTGTTTGTAGGTGCCTCTGTGACAACTCACTAGTGTGTTGTGCCTTCCTTGCCTTGAGCCGGTTAAGCCAGATGAGCTACACCCACAGATCAAGAGGCAAGGTGGCCAATGGACTTGCTTTTGATGTCACTATGACCACAACGAACAGTCATGGTTGGACTGACTCTGGCTTTAGTCATAAACAATTGCTAACAAACTCTGTCAGTACAAGTGTGCATTATTCCCTGAGTTTACACTGAAAAATTTTAAGCATGTATACAGATTGGGAGGCTTGCAGCTATTCACATCTTGCTTCAAAAGGCCCTCAGGAGCATGGGAGATGCTAAGGGGGAATTTCTTAACTGTTTCTGACTTTTTTAGTAATTTTAACTGAAATTAATTAAGAGATTTGCCCTTGACTTAGAAAAATGTGTTTTGACTCAGAGTAGGCAGTGTGGCAATGGGAAGGATGTCCTCAGTGTTAACAAGACATGACCAATAGCACCTCCAGCCTGCACATATGAAAGTCCTTCAAAAATCATTACTTCCAGTCCTATGGAATACATAGACTTTCATCTTAGTAAGTAGGTCCCAGTGGAAATATTTGGGAATAGTGGGGAAAAAATTTAAAATAAATACTCTTTCTACACAGTTTTAAACATTAGTTTTCTTCCACTCAGAGGATGTTAAAATGTAAGCCTTTCCATGGCTCTTCTACCTCCTGCAAAATCTCTTTTAACTTTTATTTGTTATTTAAAAAGCCACAGGGTATATTCTCTTCTGAATACATAGCGATTTACGTGTGAAACTCCCTGTGCATCGAGGTGATAATATACCCCTTAATTGGAAGCTGTTTAATGCTCTCGATTTAACATTTTAATAGAAAAGTTACAAGCAGTCTGGCTGTGAGTGTAGCACTATTAAAATTCCCAGCCAGGACAGTAGTGGTTTTTTTCTTTAAGTGGCTTTTTATTTGCTAAAATTCGTTGCAGCTTTCATTACAAGTTGGAGCCACTTTTAAGTTTTGCTCTACATTATGAAAAAGAAAATGGGGAACTTTAAAGCAATCCTAAATCTCAAATAAAAAGAGAACTTAAAAGCATCTTTGCCATGTGTGTCCCTCTATAGGTTGTGCTTGCTCAGGTCATTCAGCACTGAGGTAACTTTATTGAGTGTCTTATTGTGCAGACACAGTAGGAGGAACGTTGCCCTCTTAGCTCTCCAGGATCACTTATGTGGCTGGAGTTTATTTAGTTGCATATTTTCAAACCCTTATAATCATATGAGAACAGATACAACATCAGACCTTTACAGCTTGGATTTTGCAGACACTACCCTGCACAAAAGCAAACTATGCAGAAATGGGGTCCAAAGTTTGATCCTGTGACTAGTGTGAGCTTTGCAGTCTTCCAGGTTTTTTGTTTTTAAAACACCGCTGGGAGGCAGGAAAGTGCCTTCAGTGCCATGTCAAAGGCACAGAAGGATATATTGCCATATTCATAAAAGGATCAAAAGCCTCAGGTATGACTTGTAGCACCTGAATTCTGTCCTAAAACCACAGAATATAATCTTGAGCTCTCCTCTCTCCTCTAAGCTCTAGAAGTACCCCATAACCTCAGGTATCCACGTTTTTACAGAAAAATTTCTTGAGGTACTAAAGCTTTCTTCTGTCAATGCCCTCAGTCCTCTGTAAGCTGAGCAGCTCTGCACAAGGCTCCCATCTAAGTCCAATTTGCTTTGTTACAAGGATGTGTCTGTAGCTGTGAATCTTATGATATGTTCTCTGGAAACCCTACGGGTATTCTGGCATCAAAACATCAGTCTACCCAAGCAGGTTAGTGATACAGACAAGCAGGAGTAAATTTTCAGTGGCTAAAAGGCTGAGTGTATTCCCTATGGGTAAATGATGTCTGAGTTTGTTGCTTTATCTGTTTTAATTTGATGTATGTGAAACTTTCAGCAAACAAGTCTGTGTGTATGCATGAAAACATAAGTTTGTATTCCTGTATTCCTGACTCAGATTTCTGCTCTGTGCCTTTTTCCTTCTCACTCATTTTGCATTACAGAGAGATGCGTGGGTAAAACAGAGTTTACTCAGCTGAACATGTACTCGCTTAAGGAAAAAGCCTACCTATTTTTCTGTCAGAGTATAAAGCTCTAGCTGCAGGAGGGAATTGCATCCTCATGTTGGATGGGAGGGTTTCTGTACAGTCATGGGGTAACTTTAGCGTGGGAGAGTGGATATGGAGTGGGAGGAATGACTGGCCTGGGGTGACTGCCTCCCCTGAGCACAACTCTTTTCTTCCTGGGACCAACACTGGTTTCTGCAGAGGAGATCTCAGTCTGCTGGCGTGCTGCTGTGCTCACCTTGAAATGTGGCACTGCTCACACCTATAGCTGATATCTGCCTGGGTAGATCAGACCACGTGCCTGTTACAAGTCTAGCCATCCATTTTGTTATGGGGTTGGGGGCAAGCTTAGAGCTTGGTTTTCTAAAGCTGTATTTTAATGAATTTACCATTGTCAACCCATCAGAGAGGGCTTCTGAGACGGAGCATCCACTTATATCAATATATTTATGCAGTTTAACCTACCAGCACATCACACCAGATTGTGATAAAGTCTCTGGGCAGCTTTCAGCTTGGTGCATGAAAGTTGGAGTCCAGGAGTGTTGATAAGATGTTTGAAAGGACGTTGGTCCCCACAGCCATTCACTCCTTGTCTTCTTACTGAGAAACCAGCAAGAAAGAAGCTGAAGACAGACCTACTTGTTAGTGTGCTTTTGTGATGTGGCCACTGGGAACGGTACGTAGGCAGCTACTCACTTTACAAAGGCTTTAATAGTCTTTAGATGGCATCAACTTTTAGTTGTTCCTCATCTGCGCTGGAACTGAACCAGCATCCTGTTGGCTGAAAGGCTTTGTATTCCCATTAAAAAGTATTTTACTGGCCTTCTCTACTTAAAACACATCAAACAGTTTCCAATTCTGTTTGGTTTTCTGCTGAAATACGGAAGCTAAAAGTGGTCCCGGTAGAGTGTAGCTTAGACTGAAAAATATGGCGAGACAAAGCCATGGCTTTTCGAGGGCCTTTCAGAGGCAGGACGGAGAAAGTGAGGCACAGCAAGAGGTCAAAGCCTGAAAAATAGAAACACCTAGAGAGGCTTAAGTTCCTCCACTCTACAGCGTAGTTGAAAAGTCTCATTAATGTTTGTGGAGAAAGAAAAACTTTCTCTTTTTTTCCCCTCACTTCACATTTATAGCAAAAGGCACAGAGCTATTATCTAAATGAGGGGATCACAGAAATGCGCATTTTTTGGTGAGAATTTAACTCTGAGTACAGCATTCCTGAAAAGGTCACTGTAGGCCATTTAGTTAGGAGATTTGAACAATCAAAAGCTATGCAAAAATTGGATTTTCATATAAATTAACTCCATGCTATTTCTCCTGATTTTTTTTTTTTTTTTAAAGAAATCTATGGTCTTAGAGTAAATAGATTTTTCTGCAACATAAAGTATATATTGTCTTTCAGTACAGCTTCCGACTAAAATTTATCTCTTGCTAAATGAAGACTAAATGAATAGTGTAGAACTAATACATTTTGTGCCAAGAAAATAAATGGGCACAGTGCTAGATGCTTAAGAGTGTCACTAATTATTCATGTGATTTGTGGCATCCCTTCTCTGCAAAGGTATGGGGGCTATAACTGGGAAACTCTTTCACGTTTCTCTCTTAGAAAACATATAGCGGGGAACTTGGCAGGCTCATATACATGCCCAACCCTCTTAATTTCAGTATATTCCAGCTCCCAGAAATACTGTAGTACATCTAGTGTTTGTACGCTGAGGACAAACCGGAAAGCTTGGGCGTTCCTATATGGGAATGAAGGGGTTTTCTTTCTTCTTTTTTTCTTTCTTTTTTTTTTTGTTGGTATACTTTGCAAGCTAGAATTGTGGAAGGCCGATCCCACTTTTAGCTTCCATACCTTGAATGCAAGAACGTATTCCAGAAGAGTTTTTTTAGCGGGCAGCGAATAGTTTCCAACCACACAGCTCTCAATCCGGCACGACATATCTGCAGCTTCTGAGCAGCACAAAGGGATGTACAGCGGCTTCCATATTTTGCAAAGAAACGAGGCCTTCCTCTTGCTTTTTATCCCCATTTCTCTTTCTTTTTGGCTATCGATGGTCAGCAATTTAATGAACAAAGGAGAAGAAAGAAGCAAGTGGAGGTAGAGATGTCAAGGAAAAGCATCATGTTGTCAAGAGTTATTTTTTTAACCTTCAGATGTTATTGATGAGCATGAGGTACATTGAGATAAAAGTGGAAAACATTCTGCCTACATGACTTCTTTTAAAGGAGAAGCAGATTGTCACGTATGCAGAGAAAAAAACTGGCATACTGGAGGATAGAGTCACTGGTGATGGCTGCAGAAACAAAAATCCACGTAAAACATTGTAAATAAAAAGTCACCTTGTTTAGCCCTGAGGTGACACTTTCATTTTCTGGGCAAGTTACAATTTTAATTTGGTTTTGTGACAGTCCTTGATGAACATATCAAGTTTCATCGTTGCTAGTATCTCGATTTTTTTAAAAAGAAAAGAATTGTCCTGGACAACCTATATTTTGGAACTGGTTTGCTCTTGAGGTAGTTGTTTTATTTTTGTGACAGTTTGTAGATTTCTTCCACATACTGTTACTAGCATGGTCTCCAAAATTAAAGTCCGGGTGGCCAAGACTGGTTGAATGATAGCAGCTTAGGATATTTTTGCCGTTTCTCATAAGTGTGTCTGGGCAGTGTAAATTCATATTGTTCAAGGAGTGGTGGGGGGGAAAGCATTCTTTTCTTTTTCTGTATTCCCACTGCAAGGACAGGAAGTCAGTAACTACCGTCAAAAGAAACCAGAATTAGTAGGAATACAGTTATTATACTTTTGTCTTTTAATAGGCAAAGAAATATGTTTGGCATCAACATAATCAATTGGAGCATGTTCATTTCTGTAAAGCATTTAAAACTTATTACCAGAAAAATAACTGATGTGTGTGGAAATGCAACACATATTTAGATATTTGAGTGAAAACATGCTGAAAGACAAAGTCGAAATTCCACCTTTAGGAGTCATCCTGCCCAGCAAAGCCCTTAAGAAGAAGGTTCCTGCACATGAGCCAGAGGAAAGCAGCTCAGGTGGTGAGGGGGTACAGAACTGGGCCCCGAAGGAATATAAGCACAGAAGGACTAAGTAGGCTGAATACGATTGTATGAAAGGTCCTAGAAATGATTCACATTTTGCAAGCTGTTGTTGGGGAAAAGTCTAAGTTAGATTGAGAATGCTTAAATCAGCAGCGTTAAGATTAATTTGAACTCGGAGTCACCAATTAGAAAACCTCTCTCTTGTAAACACCAACCTCTTAATTAGACAATCTTGCCTTTTTGTTTTCTAACATCAACAAAGTGGATACATTAGTGCCATATGAAGCTGTCTTAGGAGGATTAGCTAAAGGAAACTGCATATTGAACTTCACCTTTTAATTAACTTTTAATGAATCACTCTCACAGCAGAAAGCAGTTACAGAGGGACTCCAAGATTCAGGAGTTACCTAAGGTCTACAGTCATTTTTAGGAGGAAAAAAAGAAAAATGCCAGTTTCTTTGTCTCACATTTATTTCAGCTTCTCTCATAGCCTGAGCTGCAGTCATTGTGGGATATTTGAAAGGAAGAAAAGCTGAAAAAAGTTAGATGTGTAGCTAATTACATAAACATGTCATCTTTGTTTTTGTCAGTTTCGGTTACTGGGAAGCATATTTTCCTTATTTAGTGTTGCCTTTGTGCAGTTATATTAAGCCAAAGAAAAAAAAAAGAAGGACAAGCAGCAAGGGAGGGAGGGAGCTAGGAGAGTGCAGGGGTTGGTGGGATGCTTCAGTTGCCAGCAGCCTGCCCAGGCTGTCCCCCCAGTGATGGCATTCCTTGAGCACAGCCATCGGATGGAGGTGAGGATCTCTAGCCTGGTGGGTAATCGCACTTGGCATTTGCTGTCAGGAAGACAACTTTGGCACCGAGTCTAGAGATCATTAGGGATGAAACATCAAATGCTGGAAAACAAATGGAGGCTTAATCTTCAATGAAAGAGAACATCAGCAAAATGAGGCTTTCATGGTTTTTGGGTACCTGACGTGGTGGGAACTGGTAGATTTTTACCTGTGCTGCATTCCCTGTCCCTTGGACTCGTGGTGCTGTGGAGCTGCCATAAAAAGAATCAAATCTCTCCTGCTGTGCAAGGAGCAAGCAGGCAGTAGGGCCAAATTTGGCCTGTATCCAAGTGCATCCATCTTTGTTTGAAATCAAAGGCAGACTTAGGCACACATCAGAGGCAGAGTTTGGCCTACTGCTCTTAATTTAAGGAACTTTGACAGTAGGACACAGGATGGGAACATATCCCCTCCATTCCATAGACTGCACATCCAACACTGCACCCCGGGGCTCTGGGCGGCTGGGATTATCTTCTTGCCACCTGCACCCTGCATCTCCGGAAAGTGGTGGCTTTGGGATTGGGTGGCACAGACCCACACCACCACTATGAGAACTGGTTCAATGCAGTAAAATCAGAAGCAAGCAAACTCACAGGAAATAGTGGTGTTCCTGAAAACCCTCCCAGTTCCAGGGGACTCTTCTCTTTGCTGTTTGCCTGCCCTCCTCTAGTTGCTTTGTGTAAACATTTGCTCACACACATTTTTGTCAGCACAATAGCCTTTCTTACAGCGAACTTCCATGTTACCAGCCAAGACAAAGGCATCTGCGAGCAAACTGAAATATTCATTGTTGTCTTTTGCTTGGCTGAGTGTTCGCCATCCAACATTTGTCTTTGTGACACTCTGGGACTGCCCAGAGCTGTGGGATGTCCTTCTGCAGGCTGCCCCGGGCTGGGCAATGCCCACCAGAGGGACCTCCTTTCCAACCACTTGGCTGCTGCTCTGGCAGCAGATCCCCAGGTTGCCCAGTTTTGGGGTCCCCTGGCAAGTCTACATAGATAGTTTTAGACTGGCTGCTGCAGTTGGCAGCTGCATCTTGACTCCCTTCACCCACCACAGCCAGACCACCTGAGAGTTTGGCAAGTGAGACTCCGGGAAAAGGTTGCCCACGAGCTTGCATGGACTGTCCAGGGTTTAGATTCATGCTGGGCCCTAACAGAGGGGTTCCCCTGAGCCCCACCAGTGCCAGAGGGTATTACAACCTAGCTGTGATGGCTAGGGATGGAGACATGCTGAGTCCCCACAAGCCCTACAGCTTTCTGAGGTCTGGACTCTCACAGCCTCCTCCTTCCCTCCTCATATCCTTATTTATGGGGTTACGGTTTTGGCTGTGGGGGTCACTTCATATGGAGCTTTGGATATTTATGGGCTCTGTCTAAATACCCAGCAAGTTTGTGACTTGTCTAAATACCCATGCCAGCCCTACAAGGCACTTGGCAACCAGGGTGCTGCCGGGCTATTTTCCTTTTGCTCCAAATCCATTTGTTGTGAAGGGTCCCTGTCCCATCTTAATTGTTCATTTCATCCTGCTCCTCCTCAGGTGGGGCTGCTCATTCACTCCTTGAAGATTTTATAAGCTTTTAATTATACATTGATTCCGTTAAGCTCACGATCTCCGTCTCATTGTCAGCTTTCTAGGGAGACTGTACATGATACATTGTGAACACAGACAGGCTGGATGAGAAGCAAAGGTGGTGTAGCACTGAGAGAGGTGCCTCTGCATTTTTGCAACCCCCATCCACCTTCCCAAATCCTTGGGACCTTCTTCCAACCCATCAGTTACTCAAACAGAACCAGGCCCACATGACTGACTTGCTCAAGCCTTACAAATAATCACATGTAATCAAACTGGGAACAACTTAAGTGAGCGGTTCTCAGTTCTTGGCTGAATATCATTCATTATTCAAAAAAACTTGCAAGAAGGAATATATTTAGAGCAGACACGATCTCTCATAAACAAGTCACAAGCAGAGAAAAAGCCTGTATTTGTCAGATAATTTATCCTTAATGAATAATTCAACCAATTCTAATAATAATTATTTATTATTTATAATATGCACACTGACATAGGTGTACACAGTGTTTCAATAAAAGTAATTAAAATAATTTTGCATTAACTTATTGGATAAGCACAAAATGGACTTTTTCTGCTCAGTGTGTTACAGAAATTATCTTTGCAACATATAACGGACTATGAAGTGTTTATCCAAAATTTTAGATGGGTTCTCTATGGCTCTCAATGGTGTAAAAGAGCTTTAAATAATTTTTTAAAATGTATCCCTTGATTATCTTAGATATCAATGCTGATATTCATCTCCTTTAAGTAAGTTCAGATAGAATTGTTCAAATTGATAATCCATTTTTTCATAGGTTATATATTTAAATCACAATGATATGCCAGTTAATGATAGAGACGCATATTAAACCTGATTTTACAAATTCTTCATGGAGAATCCAGTACTCATTTTGTTTAAAACAGAGAACAAATAGCATGGTTTCAAAATGGAGGCTTAACTAAAATATGAAGATTTTGATTTAGAGAATGAAATCTGAAAAAAATCCTTGGAATTTCCAGTGCACAATTGTTTAAAAATGATGCCAAAAGTGGCTAGAACAAGGTTTACCCCAATCTCAATCAGGTGATTTGTACTCCTTTATGAAAAAACATGTGGATTTTTTACTCCCTGGAAGAGTCTGAATAATATGCAGCATTTTGCAGAGAAGCAAAATGAGACATGAACTGAAAAGGTCCTTGGAATTTGCTTCCACAGCATAGCCCAAGCCATGTTCTGAGAGATGCTCTGGATATTTCAGAAAGAATGCCTATTATCTGTTTTCAGGACACAATGCATTTCACCTAAAAATTTGCTGGCAACATGCTGTCAAGCAGATCAGTTGCATATTGTTTATCCTGCTTCACCAAGCATTTGTACGCTCCCAGATTTTCCAAAATAAGAATAGTTCTCATAAAAAGCATGGTTTATTCGTAAGTACGTTACTCTGTAGAATGACCTCTGCAAAATGCACAACCCCTAGCAATATGCCTAGCAGAACGAGTCCTAACTTAGCCTCTCACTCTGCAGAGCTCCGAACGAAGCTTGTGCTTGCTTTCAGAATGAAAACAGGCACATTGAAGTCGGTGAGATAACTCATGTGCTTAACATTTAATACATGCTTATATACTGTAGTGAATCAGCCCTGTCAATAAAATATGCCCACGGCAACTGTTAAAGAATCCCTTAACCAAACTTCCAAAAAGAATTTTTTTTTTTATTATTGCAGGATTGCACAGCATTGGGGGTTTTTTTAAACTTCTTTAGTAAGAAATATTTACATTTATTTTGGAATTACTTGTCTTGTTTTTGACTTGGCTTCAATACTTTAAGAAGTGACAACAAACTCACAAATGTTTAGCTCTTATTAATTATGGGGAGGGAAAATTTAATTTCCTGACTGTGTTTCCCGTGTACACACAAGCCCCAGGAGTTTGTGGCAATCTCCGTAGCTGCTTGGGGGAAGCTGTTAGCTAAGCACACAGCACCAGCACAGATCTGCCGGCCCGGGGAGCTGAAAGAGCAATATTAGAGGCTGGCTGAGGCAAAGTACCACAAGGCAGCTTCTATAGCTGAAAATCTTACAGGCACAAAGTGTAGGGATTTATTTAATTGGTTCTCGGGAAATTAGGATGAGATAAATTTCCAGGAATCAAGAAGACACCAGGCTGTGAAACTTGCAGTCACTGTGGGGAAGGGGTACCCTCCTGTCAGTGAAGATATCAGCCGTGTTTCAAGCGTTCTGCTGAGCTTCTCCATGCCTGTGAGAAACACGGTAGACAAAGTTGGGAGGTAACAACAGGTTCAGCGTGAATTTTGTTCCTTCTTTTGTTCTGGAGGTAATTTCAGTACTATTCAAAGAGTGGACTTTATTAATAATAATTTAAAAAATAATAAAAGATAGTTGGTTGCATGTATTCCTGTTTTATCTCTTTTTTCCTAGTGATGTGTAGCCTACAGTGTGAATATTGTTTCTGAAAGTAATGATTAACCTTCATTTAACTTGCTCATGTTCACATTGCTTTTTGACAAACACACCCGTCTACATTTGAAAAGCTGCAATGTTGTCAACTAAAATAATTTTAAATCCAGCTGGTGGTACTGGTGCGAATCCCTCATGCAGGCACATGTGAACTGGCTTAAAGCTTGCTTAAATTAGTTTACCTTGATTTGGCAATTTACCAGTTTAAGATAAACCTATATAAATTCCTCTCTGAATTCTTGGGCAGCTCTTCACTCATAGTAACTTGGACTTTTGGTCATACTTCACAGATTCCCAGATGAAATTGTTCCCCTTTATATTTTTCCTTTTTGTTACTTACACCATCTGTGGTACCTGGCTTCCCAAACAAGTGGGGTTCAAAACTATTCCTCATCCCTACAGTATGATCCCCAATGAGGATTATTAAAAAGCTAAAAAGCTAAGCTCATGAAAGTTTGCAAATTCCAATGTTTGGTGTAGGAGAAAATTCAAGAGTTGGATGTATGATTTCAATCTGACAAAGCCCTGATGCTGGAAGCAATGGGAAGGGAAAAGGGAGAGGAAGGGTAAAAGAGAGATGAAGGAAGGGAAGGAAGAAGGGAAGAAGGTCCATCTGCCTCTTGCTGAAATACCAGGGAATTAAAGAACCTACCCAAGAGAATATCTGTAAAACTGATTGTTCTTTTATTGTTTGTTGGACATGCCATTCAGAATGACAGTTGCTTTTCTGTCTTCTAAATATGATCCATTTCTTGCATCACAGTATCTAAACTTTTTCACAGATTTCGAAGTGCTTATTTCAGTTTGCCAACATCATCTATCACACTTCTTCACTTAAAAAGCTGTTCATGTTGAGGAAATGAAAATTGTCTCCATATTTTTACTGGGAATAGGCATGTCACTGTTGTGGGAATGGTATTCACACAAATTGTGTGTTGTTGGGTACTGTGGCACAAGGGAAATTAATTGGTTCATTTCAAAGGAAAGAAACTCTCTGTCCACTTCAGAGTCCTCATCATCCTAAGACCTGAGGGGGGCAAGGAGGGAGAGGGAGGAGGGGGAAATCTTTCAAAAATTATTCCAAGAAGTGGGAATACATAAAGTTAAGAACAAGTATATATTATCCTGAAGAAAAATAGTCTATAGAAATGAAGAAATGGCTTGCTTGTGTTACAGTCTGAACCTTCCATTGCTGTTAATGTAACCTAGAATGATCCAATGAATAAATGTTAGCTTTTTTGTTTTTAAATTTTGTATGGGTAACATTCTCCAGCCAAAACACAGATCCCCTTAGGACTCAGGCTGGTTTACAGTCTGTGGCTATGAAGATCCCTCAGAAATAGCTTCTATGGTCCCCCAGCAGCCGCTAGTCCAAGCTGGGGGTTTATTTTGCTATCAAACTTGCCAACCTATTCTTGCAATTTCCTGGCAAAATTCTCCCTCATCTGTGACTTGCACCACACCAACCTGGAGGAGCTTTCATGCAAGTGAGTGAGGAAAAAAGTAGGAGCAAGATTGTGAGTGCTGTGTTCAATGTTTCTGAGCCACTGCATCTGCTTGTCCTCCACCTGCAGGCTTAGGAGGGACCAGAGCTTGGCAGCTGATGGACACCCTGAGATTATTAGGAAACTGACCCTGAACATGTACTGTCTGCTCTCAGCAGCATTTGGTTTGGACTCTACTAGCACACAAGAGCCCTCCAAGCCCACAAGGCACCATGAGAGATGCACATCTGCTTCTAAACCTCTACTCATCTTGCACCATCTATCACCCCCTCACAGAAAGGATGGGTCTTCTGCTTGACTTGTGAGGAGGAGATGCCCTAACAGGAGGTGGAGGAATATGGGACCCCTGACACTATGCAGGAATATGCTTGCAAGAAATCAAATAAATCCCTGCATTTAAATTAATGCCAACCTGTTCTGTACAGATGGAGGCTCTAGGGAGTGGTCTGAATGAGTGTGTACTTTTGAACCCACTATCTGAACATGGTGCCAGCACCAAATCTGGTTGTAGGAGACAGGGCACTCCACATGTACTGTTAGAGAGAGACACTAAGAATGATACCTCCATCTCCCCACTGTTTTCCTGGGCATAGACAGGCCTCTGGAGATGCTCCAAAGCAGCTCCAGGGTTTTGGCAATGTGGAGGACAGGGACCAGGATGGAGTGAAGCTAGGCTTGTGAAGGGCATGGAGCCAGGGGAGGGGAACTCCCAGAAAAATCCCAGGTGAGGGATTTTCACTGTTGCTGTTGGGTCACCCGCATGATGGGGAGAGCCTCCTTGTGGGCAGCCACCCCATGCCTTGGTTGAGCACCCCACTGCAGCCACCTCAGGGATGGGTAGCATGTGCAGGGAAGGGACCCAAAAAACCAGTAGCGATGCAAAGGGCTAAGCTCCACACGCCCACAAAACATGTCCTCCAGCAAGGCTGCTGCTGTAGGCGAGGATTTGCACAAACCGTCTCAGGTTTGGCTTTTTTTCCCATGGAGTTGTTGAAGTCCCTTTGGAATATTAAAAGCCACATCGTGGTGCTATACATATTAATGTGTGAGGATTTTTTTCTATTGTCTGTACCTTTCAGTCTAAGTCTGACTGACAGCCTTATCTATGATATCCAAGCCTCAGTATGGTCTGATTTTTAGATAGACCACACTTCTTCTTTGGCATACCCCCTTTTTTTTTTTTTTTTTTTTTTTTTTTTTTTTTTTTTTTTTTTTTTTGTGTGTTTGTTACTGGATTTCCAGTATTAATGACTTCTGTGTTATAAAATGTAGAACTGACAAACTGTAGTTGTTGTCTTGGCTATTTGATATTTATGTGTCCAAGATGCAAAAGCCAGAAATGTTGATATTTCAGATAGATTAATTTGTCACAATGGAAAAGACATATGGCTTTTAATTTGAGTTTTTAATATCTCTATCATTTTAACCTAGGGTCAACATACTAGTTAACTTTATTTTAGTATTTAGCCACTGAAATGTTCAAAAATGAGATTTTTTTGTGCCTTCTTTTTGATTTTATACTACTACACTGTGCAAATCTCTTTCATTTGCCTACAGACAGGCTATTGTTGGAGTAGTTTTATTATTTGATAGTCAAATCAAATAAATAAGTCCAAAACCATACATAAGAGAAAGAAAAAATCCTGACCTTTTTTTTCTCTCCCCTAGTAGCCACGTTTGTAGCCATATTTATTTTAAGTAGCCTTGGGCAAAAAGTTATGTGCCTCATTAATCTAAATCAACCTTGCAGGATTTTATGGCAACTGTTGTTGCTGTTGCCACATTATGTATGCTTTTTCCTTTTGTTCTTCAATATAGTGCTTATGAAGCTAAGGAACAATTGTCACTTCCTATTATGTGAACTAAATGTACAAGAATTGATGGGGCTTTCTACCTAATGTTGTTAGCCTGAACCTGGTTTGTTTATTTAATGAACAAAATGTCACAGTGTATCTGCATCCTCCTGACATCTGAAACAGTGGCAGCTGCTGGTGGCAGATTTCCTGAAACTGGGGTGTAGAATTAACCAATTCAATTTGCATGTTATCCAAAAAAGGAGGGAGGAGGGAAAAAAAAAAAGAGAGAGAGAGAGAGAAGACTCCCTTTTGAAAACATTCTTTTAAAAAGCACGTATTTTGTGCACAGATGTCCTGAGGACTATTGTATTGTGGGGGGCGGGGAGGAGCCAGTCTAATCCTGACACATAACCTACTTCAGCACAAGTAGATTTAGAGAAGTTCATTGAGATTCAGAGTTTAAATATGATGCCATTACCAGATAGATGCCGGGTTGGTAAATAAAAGCTCTTAGCTACAGGAGCGTTTTAAAAACTAGGATTCAGTCTTTCCTCCTTTCTCTTACAACAGGCTCCATTAAAGAGGAGATGCTGATTTTGCAGCCATGCCACCTAAAAAAATGATACATTTTATGCCTTCTCTAAGTTGGAATCTATAGACATAAATAAATGGTGATAATGAACTCTTTTCGAAAGTGACAAAATCTGTGGGAATTACTGAAGACATTCGCGTTCCTTGATTGCTAATCCTAATAATAATTGTTAAATTGCAGTGCTTTGGCATAAGCGTCCAGAAGCTACAGCCACCTTTCTAGCTTAGAATGGTTGGTGGTGAATAATGTTTACTGGGCACCAGAAGTTTTGAAATAAAGGTAAAAACCTCCTGGAGATTTGTCTAGTTTTAACTGCTCAGTGGGAAGGTGATGCTGAGTCTCCACAGGCTCCAATCAAAGGAAGAGCAAAGGCAACTGCTTGGGTTCCTTGTTTAGGGTGTTATGCACGTCCCTCCTTTCAGCCAACACTACTGCCATGCTTCATATGCAAAGAAAAGAAAACACAATCTTTGGGTATATTACATGACAGTGCAGGGATCTGAACTACTTGGTAAAAGGCCCAGTTATGAGTATGTCTGGCAATTAAAAATAATTGGGAAGCAGGTTTGCCACTAACTCTTCCAAGAATGCCAGTTATGATATAATGATGTTTCATTAGACATGCTGAAAGCTGTGAGCTCCGTATGGCAATGGCAATTAGGAAGGATCATAAAGAAGAAAAAAAAAGAAGAAGAAGAAGAAACATTAAAAATATCCCAGCTAAGATTAGCATAGCATTTAATGGCCACTTCATTAGCTAATTGATTTCTTATTAGTTACAGGGAAAAGCCCAGTTAGGGGCTCTGCACAGCTAATTAACAGCATTTACACAATTAGTCAGTTGCTCATTTTGTAACCAAACATTCTTGGAATCAACTGTGGCTGTGATGCTCTGGGCCATTTGATTAATTTTATTTTATTTTTTGCTAATATTGGCTTAACCTTCAAATAAAAAATTCACTCCCTAGGGCCCCACTATATTTAATCACAACATTATACAAACAGAAAAAGGCTACGTCACACAATCTTAGGACATGAATCGGTTCCTCTTTCTTTTATTTGCAAGTTGTTTTATTGGCCCCATGAAGTCAATTGCATTCAATAAGCAGAATTGTCTGTCTTCTCTCCTGACAGCTGAGTTTTTGCCCATCAAACATTATTATTATTTTGCAATTGGCAAATGAAACAATGTAGGTTTGACCACAACATATTTTTTTCCTTATGTATTGGGAGAAGTATGCAGGAGGTCTGGCCGAGATATTTATTTCTAATGCAGCTGCTTTCTACTGCAAAAAACATGTATTTAGTAGGAAACTTGCCATTTAATAAAACACATGTTTTCACGCTAGTTTATATGTCAAATTAAGGGTGAATGAGGAAAATTGCATAATATTATAAGGGTCAGTAAAGGACAGGCTGGATTTATACAGCACTTTGTTAGCAGCTCTGAGAAAATTGATGACCAAGTGCTTAATAAATAACAATAATAGCATTTAATAAAACAAACAAAAAGAAACTTGTCTGTTTATTTTCAGTTTACGGCAGCACTCCATAATCTCATAGCACCCAATTATTATTCTGGCAAAACCTAGTGTCCCTTTCACTCCCCAGGCACCCATGCACCAAGAAAAGCCAAACTCTGATCTCCCTGTAGGCAGTAATGATGTCCCCCCGATGCAGGGGCTCCTCTGTGAGAGGGAAGCCTTTTAGCATTGATGCATATAGGCTGTTAGCACTGTAAGAAGACGTTGCAGATGTGAGCAGAAGGTCAATGTTTTCACTTGCCAGTTTTCATCGGCACACTGGGATTCTGCATGAAATTACCATATGCTAATTAAATAAAACCAAAACCTCATGATGATCGATCAGCTCGGAGACGATAATGAATTATCAATATATTAATTATTATGCCTTGTTTTTCTTTCATTTCACTTATCTTTTTTTTTGGCTTCTCTTTAATGTTTCCTCACAATAAGTGCAAAATGGGAAATTATTTTCGTTTACCATTACGGTTTTAATTGCAGCTAATGGAAAAACACTCTCAGGCACATAATGGCAATTATTCCACTTCTCTTTCTTTTCTTTTTTTTTTCTGTTAATGAGAATTTACTCTGTGAGTGTATTTGCAAACAGTGAACTATAATGGATGGTCATTTCAGTGTTGGTTGTTTTTTTTTTTTTATCATGCACACAGATAATATGTTTTCTTTCCATCCACATTGTTTCTTGTTTTGTTGGTAATGCATATCTTGCCTAGTTGCTTCAAATAATTGTGAGAATCAAGAAAACTTCCAAATCACCTCATTTTAAAGTGGTATATTGGCAATTTGGAACATTGTTTTTTCTGCTGAGGAAATCTACCATATCTATGAAATATACCTGGAAGCTCTTTCTAAATTCTGAGCAACATCTACAACACTCATGCTGAGTTTCTTTGTGCTCCTGTTAAATACAGCAGAAAAAAAAATGCATAGATCTGTGAGGCTCCACCAGATTCCGGGTTACTGAATCAGTGGAAGTGATCACTTAGGTGTCTGTGGGGTTCTAGCATTAATCTCTACAGGGTCAAACAGTGCATCAAAAGGAGAGGAGGGACTAAGGACTGGTAGCCTTGGCTCCAACTCTTATTCTCCAGCTTCTGCTGGAGATGGGTTCCTACTGTGTTCATTCAGTTCCTGCACAGTTTCCTTCCCCAGGTTACCTGGATGTCCATACATGTAGCAGCTACTCATGTATTTCAAAGGATGACAAAAGGTAGTCTGCAACTTTCGCAGCTGACACCTTGCTTTTCCTTTGCAGGCATAAATGCTACCCACTTTGATCCTCCTTTCCCTTTCAGCCTTCTGGCATTTCAAGGCATCTTCTCAAGGTCTATCAGTTAGAAACCAAGACAGAACAAAATCAATTTCTGAAATTCTTCTCTGCCACTGGGATATCTATCCTGCAGGCAGCTTCCACGACATGTGTTTGTGTAGGATTCAACCAACAGAAGCAGCATAGCAACATCTGACTGATGTGACTAGTTTGTCTGAAATGCAAAGGAAAATCATTGCTCCTCTTCCTCTAGCCCTTTCCTGAAAGGGACAAATATATTTTCTCTGCCTATGATGGCTTACAAACCAGTCCCTTACATGATGTCTGTTAAGCTGTGTTACTCCCAGCTCTCCACCGGGGCACTGTGAGTACAGTAGAAACAACTTTTCCGAATTTCAGTCTCACGTGGTAATTTTGTGAGCTGCATCACCCAACAGTTTCTTGTTGTGTTGGTTTTGCTGGGTTTGAAACACTCATGCCCTTAGGAATAAACATATAATTTTCAGTCAATAAAAAAACAAAAAAATCCAGAAAATCCTTGTAGGTATCTGTTCAATCTAATTTGCCTCCATTTGTTTTCCAAATACTTGCCTTGTTTTCCGGGAGGTGAAATGCATTTCTGTTACCTGTATGGGGTTTGGCGCTCATGTCAAAGCATCATGACTACTGGCAATCACACAAACAGGCATTTAATAGGAGTGCCAGGGCTGGTGCTTTTAAAGTAACCTGTACAGCCCTATCCCATTGCCTACGCACAGAACTAACAGTGGGTTTTGATATTTGAATAGCACAGATATTAAGGAGTGCAATTTGACCATCTTATAGGGAACCTGGGAAATTAGTTATGGTTTTGGCTCTGTTGCATAAAGTGCAGAAAATCCTGTATCTTCTCCTTGCCTCAGTTTCTCCCTGTGTAAAATGATTACATTAAAAACCTGAATAAACCACCTTGAAAGAGACGGGTGAAAGTGTACATAAGATACAGGTCTTACAGCATTGCTGTTAATCTCTCTGCGGGGAGGTCTAAGCCCCGCTGGCCATGGGCTAGTTAGTGCACACCAGCTTTAATGGACATGGTGCTAGCAGCTCAGAGGTCATCTCTGTCTGCTGGCACTAAGAGTCATGCAGAGAATATTTGCCATTGCTAGCAGTGGTCAACAAGTCGTATTAACGGGATACACTGTGGTTATTTTTTCCCAGTAATAGCTACAGCTACTCTCCAAAGAGCTGGAAGAGGAAAAGGTCTCCACCCCCTCCCCCCAGTATATTGTTGCTGAGGATTTAATGCTATGTGGGGAAGAAACACTTTCATGGTTTCACTTACTGAAGCCTCCTCCTGTCCCAGTCTTTATTCCCTATTTAAAAAGAGATAGAGCAGCAGTTTTAATGACTAAAGGGATCTGTCTGTGTCCATGACAAGTAGGGTTCGTCAATCTTTAGGCTGCAAAATCACGCCTTCTCTGCTCTGGAACTGGCTATGCTGTGCAGTTTCTGGGAAAAAAAATACTAAACACAATTGGAAAGGTAAACCAACGTTATTATGATTATCTCGTCAAATACTATAGAAAAAATCCTATTGGGAGAAAGAATTAGCCATTCCACATACCCCCTGCAATTGTCAGACCTGGGAAACTAGCATCTATCCCAAGAATCAAAGAAAGGAGTCTAAACATCCCAGTTGCAGGATAAAACAGAAGATGGACAAGATATGGAGAAACTATTTCTGGACCACATAAAATATACAGAGTCAACAAATGATGCATTAAAACTGACAGTGCAAATATATGCTGACTTCCCTTCCAATGCCTCTCTTACCACACTGTCTTTCCCTGTAATACTTTCCTTCACTCTACCGATATAATCAATGTATGAAAAAAAAACAAACCAAAAAACAGAGAGGGCAAAAAGAATCTGGGATTCAATTCTGCTTGGCAGGAAAGTCAGTGACGACCAACAAAGCCCAGTGATTCTCAGAGCTGCATATAGAAGGTGTTCTGGGATGATGCTAAATGGATAAATAGTAGGATGGAAACAAATAAAAGTAGAATAATGCTCTTAGGCTATAGGCTGACTGTTGTGTAGGTGAATAAACAAGGGAGAAAAGTTCCTGCACACTAAGGAAGGTCTCACTTGGATCTGCTATGTTCCATATATACTTACCAAGGAATGTTCATTGCTCCAGTGTGATCTGTCAGATTACAAAAGCAGCAGGATCTCAACTTTTCGTCCTGCACAAGCTGGGACATAAAGCTGCCTGGACACATATGAACCTTTCTGTCTTTCTGCTGAATCAATATTTTCTACAAGTCTGTGAGGAAAGTGAGGGAATTGAGCTTATTTTCTAGCTATGTTTGTCTGAACTTGCACAATATATTTCAGGGAGGGCTTGAGCTGCCTAAATTCTAGAGGGCAACCCAGCATCCCTGCATGTGTTGTTCTCAGAGACCTCCACTGAGGAGCCAGGGATCCCACTGGCGAGCAACCAGATGAGGAGTGTGCTTGGGAAGGAGTGAGCTTGTGTCACCTTAACTGCTCTCTGAGGGCTCTGAGAAGTCCAGTGACCAGTTATATCAGCTGAGTCTTTGTTGCCCTCACATTTTCATCTCCCTGGTCCAGCAAAATAGGTGATGTAGGTAACCCAAAATGGCAGTACTTCTTGATGGCCAGGGCATTAAGTCTTGCCCTTAAACTTTTATGAAATCAGAGAGGGCAAAACCCCACTTTCTTTTAAAAAAAGCCAGATTAGATTGGGGCTGAATGGTTTGTATGTCAGCGGAGGAGAAAGCGCTGTCAGGGAAGGCTCTCATCCTCTCAGCCCTTCTGCCTGTGTCATGCATAGCACTTGTGACCCAGGACCACATGATGTTCCCCCAGCTGGCAGCAGCTTCAGAGACCACAGGCAGACTGAAGATGCACCCAAATGAAGTCCAGAAGTGAACTTCTGGTGAGGCAAATGGCACTGGGAAGAGTGTTTTTGTTCAAGAGAAGTTTTGTCTCTCTCATGGAGAGGGGAATAAAGGCATGCTCACTAGTCTCAGAAGAAGTAATTATAGCAGATGGAAACTAGTTTTTTGACATACAGGCTACTTAGACTAGTCTGAATGGTATTAAACTAAACAACAACAAAAATGATGATTAAGGAGAGAGAAAGCAGAAAAATCAAGGTAGACAGAACAAAATAAATCAAGGTGCCAGAGACCTGAAGAAAAATCTCCAATTGTCCTCAAGCATTGCAAGGAGCCCAGTAATAAACAAAAGGAAAGGGACTTTCTCACTGATGAGTGCACACACACTCCACTTGGTATTAAAAGACTCTGGAAGGAAAACTGGCATGACTGGGATGCAAAAATCAGTGGTAAAAAACTTTTTTTGAAAGATGGATCAAATTAGCATAAAAGGACAGAGTATGGTAGTCTACATGGAAAACGGCATCAGCTGTCCCTGAATCATTGTGAAGTGCTCTTTAATGCTTATGGGCTGCTGTTCTGAAACATAAAGCAGAAGATAGGGGGCTGCTGGTGCCTACTGATGCCTGCCAAATCACACTAGAGAGCAGGATGACTGGCTGCTTAAACACCCATCTATCAGGCGTAGAAAAAGAAAAGCTGAGCTATCACAGAAGATTTCAGTCCACATGACATCTGTTGGAAGTTTAATGCTGTCAAGTATTAAAATACCCTTGGAATTTTGCAAAATTATAGATGACAATTTTCTAACTCAGAAAGGGTGGCAACCAACATAGAACAATTCAAGATTGTTCCTTATCTTGACAGATAGATAGAAGCTGAGCCAAGAACTAAAAGTCAGTGGTTGTTTAGGCTCAGATTGACTATGCTTTTCAAACCACATAAAGTTCACATCAGTAATATATTTATTTAGAGTTTCTAAGGGTCCAGTTTTATGAAACTGCAATAATTAAGACAAAACTCAGCTTGGGAGAACTGAAATGGTAAAATATTGTGGTGGGTTTACCTTG